>CABFOW010000859.1:0-122696 GCA_902141385.1 Timema californicum | reverse complement strand
CCCCTCTACTTACCTCCTCAGCTACTATCGCGGCCACATGCAATACCACAAAATATTCAACTCTGACTCTTATAAAAACTAAACAGTTTTGTCGACTTGAAAGGGAAAATGATTTGCAGTATGCTCTGGTAAATGTCAAACCTAATATTCAAGAACTGACGAAAACAAAACATTGACAACCCTTACAACAATTTTCGGTAATTTTTTTGTACCACGATGCTGCTTGTGTTACATGGATTTTTGTATTAAGTAAAGAAGTGACTAAAAAAACAACATTGTTTCTAAAGATTATTTTTATAACCATTCCAAAAATTATGGTGGCGTGGGGGGAGCTATGGTAACTTGATTATTTATCAAGGGGTTAGGGGGAATGTCAGTCAAGAAAGGTTGGGAACCATTGCTTTAGATAGAAGTTTGTTAATACAGGATCCAAATGGAGGCTAAGAGATAATATGTAATTATGTAACACTGTTTTACCAACTAAATAACCCTATAATAGCTATTATTAATATACACTCGGTAGTAAACTCGCAGTCCACTTGGTCGGAATTGACCAGAAAGATGGAGTATGAATACTGATCGGGCGCATTAAGTGTTTTTTCACATGTATTCCATTATGTGTTTATGCAAATATAGGTGTTAATTCTCAAAGCTGTCTTAATCATCCCTATTCCTTAGGTTAAGTTTCTAATAACTCTGATATCAAATATAATACTTATAAAACCCAATACTTATAGTTTATTTAAATGTATAAATGTTCTTTTCTTTTCCTAGGGAAGGGCAATTTATAGTATCAATATTAATTATTGGTAATATCATAAAAAAATAAAACTCCATGATGTCGGCCAATAATCGAGCTATTCCGACCGGGTGGCTGCTGTCTGTTGACGAAATAGTGCCAATTTCTGCAGATCTGTGGTAGGCACAAACAACTCTCTGGCCGATAATCTCAGTTTTCTAGACCACGGTCGCTACTTTTCCATTCACTTAGCTCCTCATTTTGTCCTCACAAGCTTGAGTTAACCCTGTTTCAGACCCACTGTTTCACAAACAATATAAAATTACTGGAGATTGAACCCGGTACCTCTGAATCTTAAGCCAGAAATTAACAGCGTGAAAATTCAAAAACATATTAGTTTAACTGATAAAAACAGCTGTGTAAATCTGACCTCATAAGTAATATAGCCTCAATTACCCACATCACTCCACATCATCCTGATACTCCCAAAACCCCCAACGGTGTTACATAATAAACACTTATTTAATTACAGTGTGACTACCCATTTTCAGGGACAGTCTTCGAACTAAGGCTTATGTCTTGGATTGATTGTGCACCCGATTTGTAAAATAAATTAACGCAATTTTAATTTAAAAAGGGTGACCATTAAACTCTTGAATATAATGCCAGCATAATTCCTGGTTTTTCTGAAAAATAATTTTCACCAATTTTCAAAAGTATTCCACCTCGTTTGTAAGCCATAACAAATAATTCTGAATGGAAATGTTTTGTAAAAGATGGGTTGAACGCTCCATGAAATTTTAGTACTTGAGGAAGTTTTGTTAATAAATCTTTCTACCTGATGCGTAGGCTAGTAGATTAATTACTAGAGTCCTACACAGTTTATGACCTCCTGCAATGTCAAGTATGTCTTAACACACTTTTAATTACTCCAAGCTGGAGCTTTGTTAGAAAAACACCTTACCATATCTTGTTGAGAGACTTCTCCACAAGCCCCTACAGACAAACTTTCTCCCTCCCCCTCAAAAAATAATTTAGGGTACAATCATGGAATTACTCTACATTCTCATCTCACTTTTTCTTTCTAAGGTGTGAATCAGAAAGTCATTATTCCACTGGTAATGTGAGCTCAGTCACAGTCCTTTGAAAAGCCCTAATTACTGCACAAAATTATTTGTTTTGAATTAAATATAATGAAACAAAATATAATTGATTAATTGACAGAACATAGTGCTAGTCATATTTTTGTAATATTCTTAATATTCTGAGGGAGGGCTAGCCCCAACCCCCGTGGGTACGCCCCGGATGCAAGGCCATCTTTCAAGTTCATATTCGATAGTATCAAAGGGGAGGGAATTAAATCTAGAAGATAAAATCTATTCCAGTATGGGGTAGAGAGGTGCCAACTGACCAAATAACCAGCATATACAGAAACAAGTTAGACCACTCTTCTATAGGCATCTTATAACTGAGAATAAAACCAAAACTATAAATAATGAGTTATTTCAAAATTGATATAGCCTAAGTTGTATCTAACTATTGTACAATTGGCTCTTTGTCAATTTAAATCCATTGTGTGGTAATCAAGAGGAACCATATTGACTGTGATAAAACAAAACGTTTTTGAATAATTCATGTTTAATGTAAAAATTTGGTAGTAAAATAAACTCAAATATAACAAATTAACCATACCTTTGGGTATAACCTGAACAAACAGTAAGGCGCAGTGCTTAAATAAACCTATGTCGTAGGGTAGCTCTGATTTAAGGCTTAGATGAATTTTAACTTTAATTACTCTCTGTTTTGTTGACCTACAAAAATACATGAGATTTTCTATTTAATGGGATGGATTGCTTTTGCCACTACTACCTATACAAAGAACTGCTCCTTTTCTAGTCTTCAAACTAATCTTAACAATAATATAAGGTTCACTTTTTTTTCTATGATTCTTGCAGTTATTTTCCGCCACCTTAAGGTTTGTATGGTTTCATTGATAGGTTCTATAATTTTGAGATACTAAAAGCTCATTACTCCTTAAACTGATACTATGCACACTCATCCAGAGGCGTCAGAACATTTTGACCATAGCGGGGAGGGGACAAAAAAAATCATCTCTAGACACCCACCCAAATCAAAGTTATATATATTTTTTGGGTTACATTCAGAGTACCATGAATAACTTATGATACAGAATATAATATTGGATGCACTGCAACTTTGATAATCTATTGGCCGCATTGTATTAATCTATGACATGAGCTAGCAAAACTATTTATTTATATTGCCAGTGGAATGACACGATTATTTGTAAACATCATTTCTTACTTTTCAGGAAGAAAAAAAATTAGCGTTTAAAACCTTAAATTTATTATTTGTACTGTGTAGGCCCTAATAATTAAATTGTTAAAATTATTATAATTTACACAAAATTATACAGTGCACCTTGCAAATGATACATTGGTACAGGTAATTTAAATTTATATCCTCAAGTTACATAATCAAAAACTCAAAGTTTAATAAAAAAAAACAAATTGAAGCATAATATAAAAAGTTGAATCTAGATAAATAATTTCTTATGGTATTTAAAAATAGGATCAAGAGAAGCAAAGAATAATTAATCAAAAGTGTAAATAACCACAAAGTAAAAAAACTTACAAAAGCTAAATTCATATCTTTATTGTCTACAAATAAATGTCAATTATTAATAAGAAAATTTAAAAAATTATTTCCAAACACAAGGGACCTTTATTAATTTCTAGTGATAAAGTATTTAATCGCAACGTCAATATTGATGCTATCCATTTCCTCTTTGTATGAATTAAGTATCATAAGATGGTTTAGTCTCTTTTGTCCCATTACTATACCATCTCTCCTTAAGAATGATACCATGAACACCTCTCCTTAAGAATGATACCATGAACACCTCTCCTCAAGACTGATACCATGCACACCTCTCCTCAAGACTGATACCATGCACACCTATCCTCAAGACTGATACCAAGCACACCTCTCCTTAAGACTGATACCATGCACACCTTTCCTCAAGACTGATAGCATGCACACCTCTCCTTAAGAATGATACCATGAACACCTCTCCTCAAGACTGATACCATGCACACCTATCCTCAAGACTGATACCAAGCACACCTCTCCTTAAGACTGATACCATGCACACCTTTCCTCAAGACTGATAGCATGCACACCTCTCCTTAAGAATGATACCATGAACACCTCTCCTCAAGACTGATACCATGCACACCTATCCTCAAGACTGATACCAAGCACACCTCTCCTTAAGACTGATACCATGCACACCTTTCCTCAAGACTGATAGCATGCACACCTCTCCTCAAGACTGATACCATGCACACCTCTCCTTAAAACTGATATTGTGTACACCCATCTTTATGACTGATGTTGTGTACACACATCCTTAAAACTTATATTGTTCACACCTCTCCTTAAGATCATCATCATGCACATCTCTCTTACACTGCACAACTCCCTTTTTCTTTAGACCGGGAGGGGGCCACTCCCCAATAAATTATTTCTAGGTCCATACAGTGGAAACCCAAATATTTTGGGAGATTTCATTTGTACACACTTTAATAGACTGGTACCCTCACAGCACAACGAGGTTATTCAAGTTGGGAAGTTATGATTTATGTTCTGAAAACACAGTCAAACCAAATCGTTAAGGTCTAAACCCTCAAGATAAATTTAGCATTTTTGGACATTTTGCAGCTTTAGAAATAATGTCCAAACCATTCTTCCCTGTTGAAACATGTATGGATACTATAAGTCAGTTGAATCCACTTTTTACCATTCTGAATTTTGAATATGAATCTTTTTGCCTATGAATTTCTAAATCTTGGAATATATGTTAAGAAAAAAAGGTTAACTTTCCCGCATCGCTGTACTTTTTATTCATGATTTTGTTCACATTTTTGCGAAATATTTACCTTCTCTAGGGTCTGGAACCTAGGTTTGTCCAAACTACTCGTAAGAAGCATATTAGCTCCAGAAAATTTATTCAGAGTAAAAAGTATAACAATATTTTTTCTTGTTATCTCAAATCTAACATTTTTCCTAACCTGCAAAGCTCGAATTTTATTCAAAGGATCCAAGGATAAATTCACAAAAATAATTCTATTTTCAATTAACCAGACACTTAAATAAATAATCAATTTTCCCAATATTAGGTCTGCATGGCACATACACTTCTGTGCATCAAGGTGGGGAGAAAGGGGAAGTAAGGAAAGGTGACACTGTTTTGGCAGTTTTCATAAAAAAACAAAACTCCTTGGCATCAGCCTGCGATCAATCTATACCGACCTAGTGGCTGATGTCTGCTGATGAATATAGTGACAGTTATGCAAGTTTTTATAGAAAATAACTTTTATCGGCAAAATAAATCAAATATTGCTTCAGTATAAACATAGAGTTTAATTTTCTACAACTAGTAATATCAACAATTCTTGGATATCTGTCATGAGCTTACTAGCATTTGGTGGGAGACTTTTTTAAATAAAGAAGAAAAGCTATCATCAAATTCTAGGACACTGGTGAGATTACTATCTGAAGAAAATTATACTCTTATGTTTCTACTGAATGAATATATTATTTATTTTGCCGAACGGTTCTTTGCTATAAAAATCGCAAAAAGACTGCCTTTAACTTAAAATCCCTAACGTCCCAACTTTATGAAGACTTCTATTTCTACTAAATGAATATATTATTTATTTTGCCAAACGGTTCTTTGTATGAAAATCGCAAAAAGACTGCCTTTAACTTAAAATCCCTACCGTCCAAACTTTATGAAGACTTCTATAAGTATTAGTGATAGTTTACTATGTGCTTAAACATTAAACAATAATTAAACCATATAAATTCTATAATGACACTGCAAACATTAATTTGAGTTTTGTTAATATTTACAGTCAATTCATGATTAAGTCAGAAATGTGAGAAAAAAAAACCAATTATGTACTTCTGTTGATTGGAAAACAATAGTTGCAGAATGCGAGCTCTTTAGTAAAATTTGATGTATATGTATTTTAATGTTTAATAAACAATATTTTTAGCCATCATAGTTAAAAATATTAATCTAAAAATATGATGTGACAAAAAAAATCGAGATGTGTCAAATCAATTTTTTTCAGATCTGATTCCTACTAAATGTTATACTCGAGGCCCGGAAGCTGATGATATTGCATATTTTTGTGTGGACTTGATCTCAATAGAAACTTGCATATAAGCACAATTTATGACACCCTGATGTTTAAAACATGACTTATTGTGCATTATTTGCATATTTGAAGGATTTTACAGTTTATGCCATTTTGTGGATTTTTTTGTGGCATTGTTGGGACTTTTGTGTTGTTTTTACTCATATAATGTATTTTCTGTCATTTTTAGAATCATTAGATACAAATTGTATCACACAACGAGAAATTTTTAGTGCACACATTCCTAATTCCATTTACTTGGAGTATGGCCAGACATGAAACAATTGAGAATAGCTAATGTTTTCTGACAAAACAGTGCTAAATAAGTAGGTTAATTTTAATAGGTATAACAGGCATACAATTTACTATCTATGTCTTTCTTTGCAGGATTTCATAAACGCACAAGAAAAACAATTGGATGTTAAATGTATTATTTGATTTTTTAAGACCATCTTTTGTATTTTTTAGGATATAAAAACTGAGTTTTTAAAACTTTTTTTTGTTTTAAGGGCATTTTTTAGAGCATTTATACACAATTTTTCAGGTTTATAAGGGAATCAAATTCCTGGCCTTGGTTATAGTGTAAGATATTAACTTTGTCCCACTGGTATATTTTCCCCCTTAAATTATGATTCTGCTCACCTCAATTCTTTAATTGCTATAGAATAAAAAAGGGTAAGCTAATGAAAACATTTTTTAAATTGTGAATTCAAATTAAGTGGAGAGATAAATGAATGGTTTTGGAGTCTTCTCTGTCCTATAACTTTGTTGTACTAAACTACTACTAAGCATCATAGTATTTATAAATAAACTAAGATTTAAAATTTGAAGAAACAAAAATATTTTATTCAAAACTTATTTGTATTCAAATCTTGAGTCTAAAATCTCTTCGAATGCTCAAATTTTGAATATCCTTAGTATTGTAAAGAGCCCATCCCTCAAAATATTATATTTAATATATAAAGCACTTTCATTATTTTCTGTTTCTTCAAACATTCACAAGATATTACAAACAACAAAACACAAATATTCTGTGGAGTGTTGTGGATATTAGGGTTCAACTCATATGTTCCTTGTTGATAACTTTCATTTTTTTAAATACTATAATATTCTCAAATGTTTTGTAACAACTTAAGATTTTTTGATAGATTTAAATACTTTAAAGAGAGAAGAGTTATTATTGAGGGGATGTTAATATAGTTTAAAAATTAACATAGTTACCCAAATTTAATGCTCCAATACTCATATAGAAAAATAACCTTATGTTTTACCTTATTATTCATTTTGGTGGGATGGCAAGAATAACTATATATATTTGGGTATCACTCGAATATTAATAGTTTCAGATTGGAGATAAAAAGTTAAAACTAGTTAAAATATTATTTCATGTATGGTAACAGTCTAAAATCATGGGTTTAATTTTCTTAGATACTTAACATTTTAGCCATTTCCTTTTGTTTAAAAATTGTTCAAAGCTAAAATTATTTTACTATTCTTGTAGCCAACAAATTGATAAAGTGACTTTTGTGAGAAAATATAAGAAACAGTTCAGTTTGTACATATTTACAAGCAAAGTTAGTCCATTTATAAGAATTCATTTCCAGGGAAAGCTCTTCTATTTGACATCTATAATCTTGAAGGATAAGATTTTATTATGTTTTTAACATTCATCGTAATATAATGATAACATTGATAAGGCTTCTTTTATATATACTTTTTTGTCACGTCAAAACAAACCTTGGTATATGGCATGTGTATAAAATATTATAAACTGTGAGCTAGAAGTTTCCAATAACATAAAACATGGAAAAAAATGTACAGTTAGTTATTAAAGCCTCTAAAAATGTCTTTGACTTAATCACAACTAGAATATCACTGGATTTTTTTTGCTACTACCACTTGAAACATGATAAATAATACAACGTTGTGCGGTTCACTAAGCACAACTAGTCGAACTGAACTTGACTTTTATCTTTGGCTTATGTGAGTGTGTGGCTGAAATGAACTTAGGCAAGATACTGGAGGTTGTAGTGAGTTGGGAGCATAAGAGCTACCGGTTCGGATCACAGCTAAAGTTTTCTGCTAGCAGGAGCAGTGCCCCGATAAAACAGTCAACAATCATTCTTGGAAACTAGAGAATCACTGAATATCTCTTCATTTATTTAATAACAACAATGAGCACTTTTGGTAAAAAATATCAGCTCTACATTTGAACCCTATTAAAAAAAATAAACATAAGAACTATATAAACATCACAATATGCGTAAACAACAAAAAGTTTCTCTACATGGGATGTGTCATCTCTACTTCTATCTGCCACATGTCATTCAATCTCGTCAAGAAACTAATCTTCTTGCTAAAAGGAAGTAACTGAAACACAAGTTATGTTAGTTATAGCTGAAACTGGCTACAACAAGCAGTCTTCGATAAAAAAAAACTCTATGAGTTAATATCAAATCAAATATCAGTAAACTGATGTGATTTGTTACTCTTGGCCAATAATAGTAATAGTAATAATAATAATAATAATAAAAAGAGAAAAAAACAACAGATAATTGATCGAAGCAACACAAGGAAGATTCATCCGACAAAAATAGAGTCAACCATAAGAATGTACCTGTTATTTTATAGTAATCACAATTTTAGAGCTCAAAGATAACTCTGGTATGAAAAAGCCACTTCTGAATTTCATAATATACATTTTGGCTGTTTGAAAATAGCTATGAACAAATATATAACCTTTCTCAACAAGTACTCTGTGTACATCTCTAACTAAATAATGGTCCTGCCATTCATATAATATATATATATATATTTTACATTTAGGCCTATTTAATTATCTAGATGTGTCAACTAATAAAATAATCTATTACACCACACACACTGTGACGCAGACAGGGTGTAAAAACGCAGCTCCCTAATTTTTTGTTATTATTTGAGCACCCTAATTTAAAGCTATATTAATTTGTATTCTAATATTGCACAATTGCTAGCTTTTTTATTTTCCTCTTTGCAGGTGTGTATGTGTGTCTTTCACACTATCAACAAAAAACAAACAGTGTGATGAGATTCTTCGTCAACGTTGAGCACCACAAACATAAACACATCTGATTCTTTCTTAGTCACTCTGCTGCGTGCTCATCCATACCCTGGAGACCCATCAAACTGGAATGTTTGCTTCTTACACACGTCACGTTAAAAAGTGGACTTTTGTGTATGTGTGTGTTTGAATGTGTGTACAAGAACGGGGAGTCCTTCTTTCAATGGTTTCTTCTTGGTTTGTCACGTTTTCACACGCACACGCACCAACTCAGTTATTGAGGGTGTCATTGGAAAGCGTGTGTCTTTGTGGAAGGTGTCCGACTTGTGAAAGATGGGTCTGGAGGTGCGGTCCATCGGCAGCTCCTGTGACGCCGCGAAGTTGTTCTCGGACTTGGGTCGCGGGAGGTTCAGCCGATGGAGAGTCTTGCCGAGCTCGTGGAGGTTCCGACCCAGCTCGTGGATACTCTTGTCGCTAGACTCCTGACCCATGGACTCGTCGGACGTGTTCGCCTGATTAGCCTGTTCCGCCAAGGCGTTCACCACTGCGTTGATAGTCTTGCTCTCACTGCCCATATCCTCTTCCCGGTGAGACACCAGGTTGGGGTTCTTGCCGATCTTATTCAGTCTGGAAACACAAATTATTACATTTGAATAGAGAACATTTCATGGCATATACAGCCGGAAATATATAACAAAACATACACTTACTTCTATAAACACACCCTATTAATAACATGAGAACATAATTTCACATCTAAGAGCGTCGTTAGTAGGGTGGGAGTTGGTGGGGGGTATTCTGAGCAAATGGAACACACTTATAATAGGCCTACCATTAAAGAAATAATGAATTGATTATTCAGAATATTGAAAATACAGTAAAACCCCTGATAACTGAAATAAAGGGGGTTAAATACGTTTAGAATAAACAAATATTTGGATCTGAAATTAATACCCCTCTTAAGAGCTAAAAAGTAAAAAAAAATAATTACATAACACACATAGTGACAGAAAAGTATTTTTTGCACATAGAGTAATTAAATAAATGGTTATTCAATATATCACAGTTAAATACACAACAAACCTAAATTTATCATTTCTTCTTAAAAAAAATCTATTTCTTACTCTGTTTTTTGATTTGTATATCTTAGCAAATAACCGACATAAAAGCTTTATTTGGTAGTTAAACTACTTTAAAAAAAATACATAAACAAAAATGAGGTAAGCCGTTTCGGATATGCTCAGTTTCGGATATGAGAGGTTTTGTTGTACACATTTCGAGCAATACATATACTATTAATGTAAATTTTTGTAAATGACTTAGGTATATAATTAATTCAGCTACTTATAATATAATTTAAATTATTCAGTTGATATAGATTTATTTTTTAACTTATCGTTAACATAGGTTCATTATGTGTTCCCTCCTACCTCAAATAATTAGGAGATTGACGCTTATGAATATCAAGTAAGATAACACATTGTTCTCTCTATGCTACCCTTGTCACCAAATAGCAAGTGAGACCAGGTTCATGTTTAGGGAACCTTGATTTGTTCTCGGATTATACCTGAAACCTTAGTATCAAATCGTCGTTGGATATTCTATCTAAAGTAGTTCTCAGACACTCTAACCCCTTCCAGGGCCATGCACAACATATGCTAGGGAAGGGTTTACCTGAGTTCCCCCAACTGGAGGGCAAGAACATTCTATATCTAATCCCTCTGGTAAAGGATTTTTTGAAAAACATATTTGGTTTGAAGGGTCTTAGGCATTGAGAATAAATACAACAAATATATTATTAATAATTAGGGGTGTATGAAGTCCACTTTTTCAATTCTAAGCGAAGGAAACGTAAATAATATGAGATATTCCCAAGGTCTAGTCATCATCATCATCATACAATTACCACCACCACCACCATCATCATCATCATCAACTGTGTCTAGCCTGCCCCCATCTTCCTTTAATTGCTTCCATTCTTCTCCTCTCACTTGTACACTTTCTTTTATCAGCTCCTCCCATCTCTTTCTTGGTCTTACTTTCTGTTTTCCCCCTAAATACCTCATATCGAACAATTTCTTTGGCACCCTCTCTTTATCCATCCTCATTAAATGCCCATACCATCTCATTCTTGCTTCGTCTACTATCTCATGTACTCCTTGTAACCCCAATCTATCCCGGAGAACTTCATTCCTAATCTTATTTCCCCATTGTGACATGCTCCTCATAAACTTAATTTCCATGGCCTCCACTTTCTTTGTCTCTCTTACATCCACTGTCCATGTTTCTGCTGCTTATGTGACAATGGGTACATATTATTCCCTGTACAACACTTCCTTACACTTGACATTTCCCACTACAGTGTTGCACTGAGTGGACGTGTCAGTGCGGAGCTCCGTGTTTATTGTTTTCAAAAAAATAGTAAAATTGGTACAATAAAAAATCTTTCCAAAGCAACTTGTGAGGCGATGAGAAGACCACCTGAGGAAACTCCTCTCATCCATGTTCGAGGCCAGCTGGGGGTGCAACAGTGTTTTGTGGTTTCCGGGAAGGCCCGGAGGTTCTGTGAGTTGAGAGTAGTTCAGAAAAATTTGTAGGTAAGTTCTGCATAATTTGTTGTAGAAACCATGAGAATTGGATAAGGGGTTCAAAAGTTATTAAAGGAAACATCATGGGAAATAAATCAAGTCAGTTCATTTGAGTTCAAACACGTGCACTGGACAATAGTAAATTCTTGTAATTTTATTAGTAGTATTTAGTAACTTTTAATAAACGTTATTACTCTACGCCTATAGAATTATTAGTGATATTTTTGTAAAATATAGTGATTTTTGGAAACATCTAGTGGCTTTTTAGTAATTTTTTCTCTAAAAAAATTGATAAGTTTAAGATACTGTAATAAATCTGTTTCCATATTAAATTTTAATCAGATTTTACTTCATATAGCTAACTGGTCGTTCGTTTTTCGTGGTTTGTTGGTGTAATGTCCACTTGGAAATGAGTGCTGAGTGAAGAGGTGTATGAGGGGCGGTAAGCGAAGGCGAAGGAGAAGGAAAAGTCCGAAGAGAAGAAGAAAATGGTGGGACAGACCAGAAGAGGGGAAGAAGAGAAGAGGAAGGAGGAGTAGAGGGAGGAAAGGAAGAAGAAAGAGGAAGAAGGTGCAGGCAGGGAGGAAGAGATCATCGCGGGGGCCATGAAGAAAATGAAGGAAGCAGAGGAGTTAGTCAGATTGACGTGTAGTAAGGATGGGAGGGTCAACAAGGAGAATCTAGGGGAAATAATTGATAAGATGTAAAAGCTCATAGTGGAAGTTTTGTACAAAGAGGGGAAGATAAACACAGGATAAAAACAGGAAGCTGAGGGGACATATGAGGGGAAATGGTGCGAATATGCTGCGACCAATCAACTTTGCCTCGATGACCACCTCAGGGGCTAAAGGGCGCAAGCCAGAAGTAGGGCGAAACCCAGTTAGGGCGGTATTTGTGTCTTCCCAGCAGGGGGAAAGCACGGTTCATATGAGGAAGACCTTGATGGGGAAGATTGATCTGGCAAAGGATCAGACTCGGATGAGGACGCTAAAGAAATTATAAGGAACAAGGAGATTGCAAATACGATGGCTTGTGAGTAGACCAAGAGAAGGCGACCGATGGTAATATTTTACGACGTGGATAGGGGTCTAACAACGGGGGAACTTACCAGAATGACTTATGAACAGAACATGAGGGGGAAGGTATCGAGAGAGGAGTTTGAGGAGGGGTTCAAGCCCCGATTTAAAACAGGGGCAAGGGACAGGCGGGTAGTAAACAATGTAGTGGATGTATCTCCGAAGATCAGGAACTTGCTTTTGAGCTGTAGGGTTTATATTTCCTTTAGTGCAGTGTCCATTAAGGACTACACGGTGATCACTAGGTGCTATTGGTGTAGGGATCTGGGTCATGTTATGGCTCCCTGTAAAAGTAAGGAGGAGGTTTGTGGAAGGTGTGGTAAGGAGGGCCACAAGGCAAGGGAATGTAAAAGTAGAGAAGAGATATGTATTTCACGCACAACAAGGAAACGCAGGGAAAGGTATAAGAAACCCAACTCAAGAGACTGTCCGACACATCAGCTATTACTGAGGAGACAAATGGAAAGAACAGACTATGGTTGCTGAGATACTAAATGAGATCATTGAACTACTTAGAATGATAGTGACTAGACTAGAAGTGTATCGGACTGGCTCGAAAAATGACAGGTCAGAGAGTAGAACGAAGATACCTCCATCCAAACGTGCAAGGAATATGAAAAGGGTGTCAGCACAAAAATAAAGTATGACAGTGAAAATGGTGTCTGCTTAATTAAAGGTTAATCAGAATGGGGAGGTGGAGAAGGGAAGGGTGCAAACATATAGCAGGCAAAAACTGGTTGAGAACAAACCTAGGACAATAGGAGAGACTCTGGGGAACATTGAGCGGAGAGGAAGGGAAATAACTTGCAAGGAATTTCGGGAGAGACTGAAGCAGCATGTTATCCCACTACCATCGGTATCTATTTCCAAACCCCTCAGGGAAACCTTATTAAAACCCTATATACCAAGTTTTAACATTTTTCAACTGATTTTCTAACAAGTTATAAAATATTGTTTTACAACACAAAGTTTTAAAATTGTTACACAGTGTAAACATATCTTTAAGGTGGGGAACTGATAGAACCCGAAAATGAGGTGGGGATGTATTGTGTTTTATAAGGGAGATTTTGGGACTACGATGTTTAGTGTGTGGGGCTTACCTTTCTAGTTCTCGTTTGTTGTTTAATGTAATGTGTGATTCTGTGTTTAGAAAGTACCATTTAATAATAAACTACAATGTGTGTGTGTGTAAGTGTATATCTGTGTAACACCCTGGTATGCCACTCTCCATAGTTAATGTCTCTATGTTTAAAAACTATTAGTTCATACTCATCTACAATGTGTCTGTATATTTGTCTACTTTTCTGGTATGCAACTCTCCATAGTTAATGTCTCTATGTCTAAAAGTACTAGTTAATACTCAACTACAATGTGTCTATACAGAATATCTGTCTACCTTTCTGCCGCGACACTCTCCATAGTTCTGCGCATGAGCGGATACTGGTCCAGCACCACATTGAAGTGCTCCACAGACAATGAGAACAAGTTGCAGTAAGTCTCTGCTCTGACGCTGGCCACACGCCGGGCATTAGTCAGAAGACATATTTCACCGAAGTAGGAGCCGTCACTTAAACTGGTCGCCACCTCTCCATTGGCCATCACGATGTCTACTATACCTTCTTGAATGAAGTACATTTTGTTTCCGATGGTACCTTCTTTGATGATTATGTCTCCTGAAATCATCAATTGAATTTACAATAAAACTCACACAAATATACATTATATAGTTATAAAAGAGAGTGCAATATGTATCAATAATATAAATTACATATTATACAATAAGCTATTGACATAGACAAATTCGAGTTATGCGTATTCGTAGATACTTAGCTACGATACTTATGACTATTAACACCAACTTTCAAGCACCACTTTAAACATAATAATATATGGCGTTCCTTGTAAACTGACGGAGATCTGATACCATCATCACCATTTAGTTTGTTTCTAAAGTCGAGTCGCTAATGGAATGAGGGTAAATTACAGCTATCAGAAGATTTTTATCGCAAACCTTGGTTGAAAGTCACAAATTATGTGGAAATAATTATTTTAGCAGTGGTATTAGGTTATCACTCAAAAGTCTTATCAAATGAGTCTAGTAATACTTCCCTAAGGATTACTATGTAATTAGCTTTTTCGTAGCTTATTAAAGGAACAAAATATATCTTAATAAAACTATTATGTTTTTTGTTTCACAGTTGTGGTAACAAGATATATTATAGTGCATGAAATAATACATTAAAAAGTATTATCTTTCCACTTTTATTTTTTTATAACTGCTAACCAAAATAAATAAAAGTGGTTTTATATTTAAAAAAGAGACATACCCCAAATATTAATTTCAAAATAAAACGTTTTTATTTTGTATACTAATGCGCATAAACACAACAGAAATTAGTTTGTATGACGTTATTAATGGCCTTCGTTACGTATGGCTACACCATCTTAATTTGTGAAGAGAACGAACCCTTTAAGAAACTCTCATTTGTAAAGTAAATTTAAGAGAACCACAAACACCTCATCAACAAAAAAGAAATCTCCAAACGGTTATTTTCATAAGTTCAAATTTTAATAATGTAAAAATTGTTAAAAGAAAGACACGATTAAAAACAAATAGTTTGTTGTGAAAGTTTTGACTGCCAAAAGTGTCAACAACTCAAAATATGATCTTGCAGGTCATATGTTTTGGTGAATATATATATATGAGCAGATCTGATATATTCTGTTATCGGTCAGCGACCCCCAATCCAGTGGCGAGCGAATAAACTTTGCCTTAGAGAAAGTCAATTCCTCAAACTTTTCATTTTGTAAGAGAAACATGTTTGACTTTAACTATCCTTTGAAATGAAAGTACATGACAAGAGCACAACGTATTTAAGTACTATTCGACTTACCCAAATTTTAAACTTGCCCGGAATTTTTCGGAACAAACTAACCGGGTAAATCGAGGTTTTACTGTAATTCAACTATATTAATTTTAACAGGTGTACAAATACAAGTGGGTTTAGCTTCTTGACCTTCCTACCTTTGTTCTACCTGAGTACAACTTAGTCAACTCAACAGGATATTAATCCATATTATCTCTTAAGTTCGTTACATTGAAAATCTTGAGCATGTAAATCAAATGTATGTAAATAATATTCTGGATATATCTTTTAAATATTCTGAACTATTTTTCACAGATTTATGTTAAAATACACACTCATTATAGGTTGGAATACAAATGTATGCATTTTAAACTTTTTACCAAACAAAACCAAAAAGAATGTGCAAATGTCACTTTTTAAATGTGAAATGAAGTTGAAGTAAAGGTTTAAATATGTGAAGAAGGTCAAAACAGAAATCGAAGATAAGGATTATTTGGTTGCCACATAACACTAATTAGAATTTTAAAATGAACCATTAGGTACAACTAGGTAAATACAAAGGCTTAGGGGAAAAAACAAAGCACATTATAATATGTTATTCTAAAATATTCGAGCTATTCTATGCTTAAGTAATTTAATCGAACGGGTAGTAAGACGCGGTGATAATAATAATAATAATAATAATAATAATAATAATAATTTAATCAATAATTGGTTTACTGTTTGATAGTTGTTCTAAAAAATTGTATATGTACTAATTATTTAGATATTTCAAATCACTTTATAATGTGTAAAAGTTTTCTTTTACTTTGAAATGTTTATAAGATGCGAACGTTATTGTGAGTGTCAAAGTGAAGGAGATTTTTTTTTTTAAATTTTGACTTAGACATTTTGTAGCTACCCACACCCTTAACGTAATCAATTTATTTCATTTTTGTTAAGACTAAAGAGGGTTGCATGTGCAATATCCGTTTTTAAAATGTATTTATGAACATACCTGGCTGATAAACCTCGTATCTGAGTTTAGTCACTACATCAGACACAAAATTTGAGTCGGCATTGGCAAAAAATGGCACAGATGCAACTAAGGAGCGGCAGTTGTAATTTATAACATCCTGAAACAAATAAAAATGCACTTTTACATGATTTGTGACTAAAATTCACAATTGTTAATGTGAGTAATAATCGAGTTTTTTCCTTGACCAAGAAAATAATAAAAATACTCACCAAAGAACTTTAAACTATAAAAAAACTTTGTGTTTAAAAACACATTAAAATATAGCCTACTTACATTGGTCTGTGTGCATATTTTTATAAACACTATTTCATTTATAATGTGTGCTAAATATATTTTCTAGCTTTTAACTTTAATTAGCATATATTTTATATAATAATTTCTTCTTCTAAAAATAACCTAAGTATTTGGAAATTATCAATACAATAATCAACAAAATATAAAATGCAACTATGTTTACCTCTCTGAGTTTTTCCGATAGCTCCCCCAATATTGCTTCTTCATCAAAGAATTTACCCTGGTACCTATGTTCAAAATATTCTGTTATCCTCTGCCTCATTTCCCGTGGAAGTTTTCTGTAGGCCATGTATTCTTCAACTTGCTTCACCTGAAAATATATAAATATCATAGTATGGGTATTGTTGCCGTGTAATTATATTAATACAATATAACACACATTAAATATACTCTACCCTTAGTAATAGAAATAATTAATTTTCAACAACATTTTATTGTAAAGGTATTCTTATGTATAATGGATAGGGGACAGATTAATATTGGCTAAATAATATCTTAAATTTAAATATTCTTTAAACATTCAATTATCTCTAGTATACAAACACCTTGTCCATTTTAATAATATTTTGCATTTAAAAATGTCTAGAATACTCTTCTTTTAAACAGCATGAATGATTTTAATTTAAATCCACTATTTATGGACGTGTCTGACAACTTGTTATCTGCGATCCCGAAATCGGATTAAAATACTATATTCTATAATAGTCACTGGATTAAAGTGAGTTTGAAATAAGTAAAATGGCTTTATTTTCTCTTTGTTTTTTACTCTCCTGTTGTTTAATGAAGAATACAGAAAACCATGCCATGACGTGATACCTGCTTTCACAAGATGTGTATTAATCACAACTTGTGAATGTGTGGAATGCCAGGCCTCCACCGTGGTTCGGATCACACGTTAAACTGTAGGTCCTCCATTTCATCTCACAATCATTCTACCATCACACATTAGCTTAAGTGCGTTTAACCTTAACCTGTAGTACGACGCGATGCTAATAATAATACCACCGGCTTTCAGCTGTATTGCATAACTAGATTAAATTTGATTCAAAAATTATGGCTTAGCGAGATTACATCTGGGTCAAGAAGTACCACCTAGTTAGATTACGTGTGGTTCAAGAAGTACCACTTAGATTACGTCTGGGTCAAGAAGTACTACCTAGTTAGATTACGTGTGGTTCAAGAAGTACAACTTATATTACGTCTGGGTCAAGAAGTACCACCTAGTTAGATTACGTGTGGTTCAAGAAGTACCACTTAGATTACGTCTGGGTCAAGAAGTACCACCTAGTTAGATTACGTGTGGTTCAAGAAGTACCACTTAGCTATATTACGTCTGGTTCAAGAAGTACCACCTAGTTAGATTACGTGTGGTTCAAGAAGTACCACCTAGTTAGATTACGTGTGGTTCAAGAAGTACCACTTAGATTACGTCTGGTTCAAGGAGTACCACCTATTTAGATTACGTGTGGTTCAAGAAGTACCACTTAGATTATGTCTGGGTCAAGAAGTACCACCTAGCTATATTACGTCTGGTTCAATAAGTTACCACCTAGTTAGATTACGTGTGGTTCAAGAAGTACCACTTAGATTACGTCTGGGTCAAGAAGTACCACCTAGTTAGATTAGGTGTGGTTCAAGAAGTACCACTTAGATTACGTCTGGGCCAAGAAGTACCACCTAGTTAGATTACGTGTGGTTCAAGAAGTACCACTTAGTTTACGTCTAGGTCAAGAAGTACCACCTAGCTATATTACGTCTGGTTCAATAAGTACCACCTAGTTAGATTATGTGTAGTTCAAGAAGTATTGCCTAGTTAGACTACGTCTGGCGAGCACAGCAAGTGAACAGTAACTGACCTTCTCTCGATACTGCCTCCTGGAGGAGTCCAAGCTCTGGATGAGGTTGGTGGCGTGTCCAAGGAAGAGAGCGTAGCAAGTAGCCCCACTGATCATGGATAGCATGGTTAACCACATGTCTGTGAGGGATTGGGGTGGAAACCGACCGTAGCCGATACACAGCATGTGGGACATGGCTTTGAACAGAGCCCATGAGTATTGCTCCAGCCAGAATGCTTCCTGGAAAAACAAACCATACAACCGTAACCAATAGTAAAATAAATATCTCTCAGTTGCTAGAGCTATGCCATAAGATCTCGTCGCAACACACTTTACTTAACATGCTTAAAATTTAATTTGATTACTCAATTTTAAGTTTAATTCAACATAAAAAAAAACATAAACCTGATTGTTGCCAATGTTATGATCCTTGATTTTAGGTCAGTAAATAGTTTTTTCTTTAATGTACAATAGCTACTATCAATTCAATACCGTTAAGCATGATTTATAGCTGAGGATAATCGATCCGTAAATGGCCAAATAATCACTTACACATTAATGAACTATATCCAATGATCGATTTAATTCTCAATATAGAATTCACATGAATGATCTTGCAAAACTCTAAACAAAATAATAACATTTTGGTGTGAGCCTTTCACCAATATATTAGGAAACCGCAGTTGATGCCAACCTTTTGCAGAATTTGACCCTAATTTTGGTCCCAGAGAGCATCGTGAACGGATAGTATTCTATAAGCGCTAATTTTTTTTACACCATCTTACTACCCATTCGGATTATTCACATTTAATTACATTAGGGGAGTAGGTAGAATTCAGATGAAATGCACCATTATTTGCGTGAACGATAGTGATAAGCCATTTAGGAAAAGTCACCTCCAACACACGCCGCCAGAATTCAAATCCTAACCATCTCGTCATCGAAATCTAAACCAAATGAGTGTGACATTAAGCCCACCTGCCCACCAATGGTGATTTCAACTATAATAAATTGCTTAAATTAAACTACTATAAGGTGACCTAGGTGGTCTAGGGGTAAGGTGTCGGACTTTTGTGCTGGGGGAGCGGGGTTCAATCCTAGGTCCCGGCACAGATTTATCTGATTATCAAACCCTTCCTTCACCTCTGAAAAGACATCTTGTGAATGTGGGGAATGCCAGGCCTCCACCATGGTTCGGATTCCACGTTAAACTGTAGGTCCTCCATTTAATCTCACAATCACCCTACCATTACACATTAGCGTAAGTGCGTATAACCCGAACGGGTAGTAAGACGCGGTGCTAATAATAATAATAATAATAATAATAATAATAAACTACTATAAAGCCACATGGCTAACTCACTCACTTACTGACATTAATGATTACACAGTTACAGGCGAGCTAGAAACTTGAAATTTGGCAAACTTATAGCTTTTAGCCTGTAACCGACAAGAAAGTTCCAAAATGTTAAAGATATTAATTTTCAACCACTGAAAAAAATAATAATCGTGGAGCAGCTTAAAGTCGGTACAGACCTTTCTTTAGAGGTCTCTTGTGGCTAAACGGTAAGACCTATCTAAAAACGGCCCTGGAATTACATTAGTTTACATCCACTTGCATAGAAACCTCACTGGGGTTTTTGCCCCCAACAAGCAAAGCGAGTAAGAACTATACAATCGAGATTAAGATGTCGAAAAAGAGAATCAATGTATCCGGTAGGTATTTTGGAAGGAAGGCTCAAGTTAGCGAGCATACTGTCCAGAGTTGGATAACCAAAAGGAATCTTAACGTTCCTCCCACAATAGCGTGTAAGTAAGGTAACCGTAGATGTGCGTTACATCGCTTGCCCTGCTTTGCAATGAAGCTGTACATACAGGGACTTGCCGTGGGGGCATAGTATTGTATACGGACGGTGCGTGGTTACGCCTTCCACCCGGGGAAGCAAAAGCACACATGTGATACTGTCATTGCGCTGTTTCCCGCCCCCCTCCCCACCACACACACACTAGACCCTCTCATTCACTCTGGTCTACTCTACAGTCTATTGGCAATGCAGTATTATTACGCACTGTCATTTGTATTAAAATTGTGAAAGGCATCCAAAGGTTTGTAAATTATAAAATCGTTGATATACTCTTCGAACAGTGGTAAATACTCTCACTTTTTTTTTACTTTCTCTCCATCTTACAGGTAGAGAAAGTATGGTGATCGTCAAAAAAATCGAACTCGAGATTTTGATGAATCTTGACGTCTCATGACTCCTTGACTCCGAAAAAGTGGTTTTTTAATTCCCGTCTGTCTGTCTGTACCTCCAACTAGAGCCTAAACTATTATACCAATTGAGCTAAAACTTGATATATAGGGTTTTCATAGGGTTGCCCTGAGGTTTTTTTGGAATTAGATATCTAGCCCTAAAATTAAGGGTAGTTTACTGAAGGGAAAAAAGAGAAAAAATCGATTTTCTCAAAATCGGCTCTAACGATTTTGATTAAATTTAATTTATAAACATTAATAAACATTCCAAACAAAATGGCTACTCTCAATATTTCGGTAAAATGGCTTTAAGGGCTCCGGTATGATGCGTAAATTAACATTTTTTATAATATACCTGAAACTATTTGAGATATGAAATTACTTAGCATTACAAATATGTATATATATTTATAATATAAATATTTTATTCGAAACATATTTTTATAAAATCAATAACTTTCAATCTATACGCAATTATATATATATTTTTAACTTTTTGAACATTAACGTTTAAGTATTGTGACCGTAAAAAACATCTAACCTGAAATGTTGATCAATGTCGACGTCTCATGACCCCCCGAACCCTAAAAAATAGTCTTTGCAATGCCGTCTGTCTGTGTGTCTATTAAAACTTAAAATTAAGAGTAGTTTTATAAGGGGCGAAAAGAGAAAAAAATAGGTTTTCTCAAAATATGCTCCAACGATTTTGATTAAAATTCGTATCTAGTCGTTGATTAAGATTATAAATAAATTGAATATTTTCATTTTCCCATGAAAATGAGTTTTAGGGTACTTTACAGAAGCGTTAATTTCCGTATCTACACAACTATTTGAGATACTAAACAACTTATCATTCCAAAATTGTAGGACTATTAGAAATGAAAAACTTTTATTTGACATATATATTTATAAAAGCAAAAGTTTCTGAGATATTTGCAAATATATTGATACGATTTTTGAGCTTTAGTTGTAAACATATACTACTTAAGTCTTAACGCAATAATTCTCCAATGGCATAGCGTAATTAAATATAAGTAAGTATTTTAAAAAAATATGTTATTTTTCCTTAATCCTCTTAGGAGAAATGTGTGTACAACAATGATCTATCTCCATTTTACACTCAATAGTCAATATTTACATTTTTTATTGGTCAAAATTGTATAAATGAATAATTAAATATCAATGCGATGACTTGAAGATGTGCAACACCTAATAAAATGTTAAAATTTTAACTGGAAATCGAAATATTAATACGAAGGGTTGACCCTTGTGGACCCAACATTTATCTTTTGTATTGGTACAAACATACAAATTAGGACATTAATTCCTTAAAAATAAAAATTGAGGATTTAAAACAAAAATTTTGATGAGCCTTAACGGCAATCTTTGCCTTCTTACATTATTCCGTTCAGAAATCTTACGAGTTTATAGAAAGAGAGAGAAAGTCTGTGCGGTGCGCCGTACCATTTCTTTTTTCCCCATTGAAATGATGTGTCTCTGGCTCCATCACACACCACCACACTGTCCTCATCAGAGGAAGAAGACAAGATTTAATTTATTCTAACTAACAGAACAACACACTCGCTTCTTTTTCACCATTGCAAACCTTTCAGTTTCGAGTGGCGAAGGGGCAGAATTATAGGGTCGGGTGGGTGAAACAATATCTGGAGGTATACGTTGTTATGGGTCGTGGTGTGTGGTAAATTCACCAAAATATACCGCTCCTGTCCCGACAGCGTACGAATACTAAACAGTACTACGCCAGTGTGCAAGGAGCGTAAGCAGTAGATGAATAGTATTAACTCATATATATCACAAACTGATACGTAATCGTTACCCACAGGAACAAGTGAAAAATGACAACCTGGACACGGGAATCGAGCCCGGTATCTTTGGCTCTACCACTCAGCAATTCTGGTTCGTGTCATATACAGTTTCACTAGTGGTTGGTATATTGAATCTGTCTATATGTGAGTGGCCGATAGATACTTTCACCTGTTACCCCATTTAGGGTTCGGCCAAACTGGCGAGCGAGAACGTGATTAGCAAATAGCACTCGATAGTTGTTGACAAAGAGGCAAAGGTTGGAATCTTGGCTCAGTGAACTGAGGGTGGTTATTGACAAGTGATTTATTGTTGTGATTTTATCATCCTCTCTCCACGCTAATGGTGATTCTTATTTGCAAATGACTACTTTGATTATAATATTGAAGTATTTTAAAATATCAGTTACACACACACGCACACGCGCACGCGCACACGCACACGCACACGCGCACGCACACGCACACGCACACACACACACACACACACGTATGATTTATGATCTTACCAATTAAATGAGGCCGTTGGTAGCAAGTGTGCCAAACCTATCGATATTTATAAAAATGTCGAAATGAGAAGTTTTCCTAGAACTCCATGAACCAACATACAATAATATTGCCTAGCACCTGTAAAATAGACTGTACCGGGTCGAGCTTGCTCGCTCGCTCCAGTCTGGCCACCTCTCATTACAACCAATATGTTCTATTTTATATTTTAGTCGCTCACCAAGTCTGGCCATCCCCTAAGACTCAATACACTAACAATATTAGTGAAAGACGACCTTGAATACAATAGAGCTAGGATGGTTCCTTGATGTGGATATTGTATATCAATGTAACAAGTGTATTGTCTTATAAAATCCAAAATTTCAATCATTTAAATTCCATTTGACTAAATGCAAAAGGATATTAAACATGAATAGAAAATAAGTTTAAGGTCTCTGACTTATAAAAACAAAAGTAGTATTTCATTGCATGAATTGAATAACTTGAAGAAATAACTTAAAATATTGCCTAGTCTTGTTGAAAAGATCAAAGCCAAAACTGGAACCAGAAAAGGTTTTAAGCGGTCAGGTGAGTAAGTAGCTATATTGCTTGAGCTAAGATCAAAATAATATATTGATGATCCCCACATTAATAAAAAAAAATATTCTGAGAGTATTTCTGATTAAAGTATTAAGCAGATTTCAGATAAAAGGATAATTTTAGCTAAAGAAAGGTTGAAATCTCAAATTGATATGATGAGTTAAGTTCAGCCCCCATCTGAAGATGGGTCCAAAGTATTTACTTCTTTAAATATACGTGACACAGAAATTGGCAGTTTATCTCTCCAAACTACAAGTGGATCCACTATTGAAAATAAAATTATAGCACCGTGTCTTAGTACCTGTTCGGGTTATAAGATTAAGTACTAACTTCGTTAATGGGTTAGGAATAGGGAAAGTTGGATTTAGAAGAAGTGAACCAGCATTTGTGTAGAGGGAAAGTGGAAAATCACTTAAGGAAAAACCACCCCCTGTTCATCTGACCGAGATTTGAACCTCGATATCCCCGTACACGGCATTCTAGCTTAATACGAAACTAACGAGTTGGCTAACTACGCCAACTAGGTGGGTGATCCACTACTGAACATGAAGGTGTAGTGGGGGTTGTATTGGATGACGGGGGAGTATCAGTACCTGCCATTTCACCTATCCCTTTGGCACTTCCTGAATTTTTTGGTCCTATTTTTCGGACTTAAGTTATGTTTTTATTAAGGCCCTTGGCCCTGTCGAGTGCAAGTTTAAAACCTATTTTGTGGGATGGTGGGCGGGAGGGTGAAAGGCATGGCCTGGCTTCACAACCGACCAAAGTATCCTTCCGTTCCAACAAGAAAAGATGGATCACGTAAACAGAAGGTGGCGCTAGCTACCGGATAGGTCTTGCGGAAAAGTCATAAGTTTATAAATATAAGTTTTCTCGAGAACGAGTGAAATTTTTATGTTAATATTTTCAACATCCCTTCTAAGATAATTTATCGATGTTTATTAACTGTTAAATTTTCTTATTCTTTGTTATGAAGCTGGCAGTTTTCTATTGAAATATGTAAATTTTATCGATATTTGGTCACTGTTAAAATCACAGAGGAGGTGGGTGTATAAAAAGTAGAACTTAATCAACATGCTTCTATTCTTTAACCAACCATTTCCCAAAAGAAAATTGCAAAACATTACCAATTCTTGTTCCCATGGCTATACATTTCCACGTCAAATGAAAAGGGCCAATCACCTTAAGGAGAAAATGCCGGATCTGGAGACAGGGCTCAAAATTGATCAAATATCCCATGAAATGAGTGATTGGGAACTCACTATTGTTGAAGTGTTTAGCTACTTAAGGAATACTACTATAAAAGAGCTTGATAATTCTATTCAAGAGAGGTGGCTACACTTGTTGGATGCTCATAATGTCGTTGATGATAAAATCTTAAGATAGATACATTTCTGGACCCGATTCCAGTAAGGCTGGGTGCTTCTCCTTCTCAAACGAAGGGCAGAACAATTTTAATAGATAAATAGTTTAGAGGTAATGCTCAAAATCGGAAAGAGCTTGTACAGTTTTTTCTTTACCTTTGTGTGATTTTATCTTACACATCGTGATGACGGGCCTTTATGCCACATGGCTGACTGAGAAATATTATACATTGGAATCTGTCACGGGGTATTTTAATGAATAAAAAACAGTACATTTAAAAAACAAAGAAAGGAAACTCCGAGAAAAATTAATGAATATTAAATGTAATATAGATCGAGCAGGTACAACAGAACACACCTCTCTCCTATAACCCACTGTAACACTCTGCACTAAAATGGTTCCACATTTAACAATTTTCGTCTTGCACGGTTCGTGGTCAGTATCGTACCATACAACAACCCAGACTTCACTGAACTAGGCTCAACATCAGTGTTTCCAGCCCTTTAACCTCAAGCGATAATACACTGACCCGAAATGGGTATTATTTTGACCGGCAGGATACTACATTCTGTTACTAGAATTATATGTTAAAAAAATAACGGGCGCTTAGTAAAAAAGTGCTGATACTAGCTTTTAAGTTCGCAATATTGATTAGTCTGCATATTTTTATAATAAGATCAAAATCAATACATTATATTGTTTATTTGTAGCAGAGCCATAGGATATTTACCTTTAAGAAATATCCCTATATTGGTTTGTTCAGGTGTTGAAATTATATCAAAAGTAGTATCCAGATCGTACGATTGGCAACGCTGCTCAACATACACTCCTCATCTGACACTTTGTGTCAGTGACATCAGCTGACGCAAAGTGCCATCTACCGGAACACATTTATAATAATAAGTTTCATAACCATGGGTGTGACGTTGATGGTATATTCTTTTGACTGAATGCACCATAGTTGATGTTTATAAGCTACACCAGGGGGAAGTAAGTAAAACATACTTGTTACCTTTCAGAGTAGATTGTACCCTCATTTTTACCCCGAAAAGGAGCAATCTTACCCTATTTGATTCCACTATGATGAAGTATTGTCAGGCAAGTCAATGGCCTCCCATTCTCTTACGATACTGAAACCTTAGACTGAATGACCACCGATGCGATTAAAAGTAATTACTAAACAATTATGTTTCAAATGATATCTATAATATTTTAAACTAATTATTATCGGCCGAGTTTCAATGTAGATCTTTTTAGCAGAATTTTAAAAACCATCCTTAAATTGTAATAAATAATTGTACATTTTCTTTCAGCAATCAATGTTGAGGCCTATTTAAATCGTTCTAATAAAATGGCTTCAAGACCGCTGAACATAGTAAAGAATAATTTAAGTTGTTTTTTTCTTTGCCAAAAAAATGTTTTAATTTTTTACTTTACGAATATTTATGAACTCGCAAAGGTATATAAAAATGAAGATGAGTGCTATAACCATTAATTATTCATCCTTTAATAATTCAACACCTGAAGCCTCTCCATCACACCTGTGTGAATATAATAAATGAGATAAATGTGTCAAGATCTCTTCAGCTACTTTAGGGAATGAAGGGAAATTAACTTCGAGCGTGGATTCCAAAGATTGAATACAGCGAATCAATCAACAACCTTGCTGACGTTAAGTGAGAAATTTGAACATGTTCTTCATTGCTAGAGAGAAAAAAAAAGGTTTTTTTTATACCATATGAATGGGCACACTTAAAGATTTTACAAAGTATTAAATAATCGCGTTTGAAAAGAATAATGCTTTTTTTATCTCTCCAGAATTAGGTGCTTTATACGCTGTCCCAGAATTAGTGCAATATCAGATTTGCTGACTGACCTTTCTGTGAGTTCTAGGACTGCTTAAGTTCAAAGAAGGTTAAAAGATGCAGCCACAAGCAATAAAATAAGCCATAGACTGGCAGTATTATTAGTAAACAGAAAAATAACATAAATTCTAGATTTGAAATTTGATTTTAATGACTTAACATACGTTAAACATTTTCAATATCTAACAAACAAGGGCGTAATAAACTAATTTAATGGGGTGTGAGGGTACACTAAAAAATCTTACCATATCCTTAGCCTACAAAAGTTTTTATGCGTATACATGGACAGCCCAATGGGTGGTCGAATTTCAGGGGAGTCTGAATCCCCTGACCCAGGCCTTTAAATCTCTTTGCTACTTATATTGTAAAACGATGCTTATATAGCCAAGTTTAACAAAAAACGTAAAATTCATTTTCAAAATATTTGTAATTAAAAAAATAATAGTAGCATGCAAACTATCTATAAAGAAAATTTTCTCTGAAAAACAAGTATAAAGTGCTTTTCATCAAGTAAAACACTTCTATAATATAAATTTTAAACAAAATCGCCGAAGAAATTTTCGTGAAAAATTTAATTAAAAAAAAAAGGTATTTGGATAAACTAAGCTTAGGTAAAATTTCTCCCAAAAAATTGGTATGCAGTATTATTTAAAATGTAAAATACACTCCAGATAAAAATTTTAAATAAAATTGTTATATCCTTTTTCGAAATTGTTAAAATATTTCGAAAATTGTAATCAATTTAACAACCCTTATTTTAAGGGATGAAATTAAAATTTAAAAAAATGGCCATATAATGCCTACATATAAACATTTTAACCAAAGCCACCAACGCGTTTCATTTGTGGTGCCAGCTACAGGCAGACAACCCGAGGGGCACACAGAATTTCCAGTTACACTTTTACGGGTTCGGAGGCACATTAAATGCCAACTTTCATCATAATATCGAGATTGAATTGTTTCACGATTACAATATTTTCTCTTTATATGAGAAAGTAAAAATAGATAAGTTCAAAAAGAAGAAAGCGTTTTGTAAACAAAAATTTATAATAATAATAATAATAATATTCTCTCAAAATGTACACATAAACAAATAAAATATTTTTAATATTAACAGCGTTGACATGATTACTACTCGCGCCATTGAGCACATGTTCAATACCATTAAAGGGCTGCGCAGACCAACGCGGAAGTGGGACGCGGGAATTTCTGTCGGGGAAACAGTTGGCGGTACTGAGCGTGGTCATACCGACACGAAGCGATTAGCGGTAGCCGGTAGTTCAAGGAAAGATACCAGGGTACACAGGTCTCTGTCTCTCGAGTGGGTTTTAGTGTGCGTGTTAATTACAGTATTAGGTTAAGTGTAGACTAAGCTAATAGCTATGTGTAGTTATATGTAGTTATGTGTACTAAGAAGAAGAAATATTGCTGTTACTTGCAATAACTGAAGATTAAGATAAAATAAACGAGTCAATCGGTGCATGACATTAATAAAGAAATACTTTCACACGGATAATACTTACGGCAAAGTTGATGAAATATGAAAATCTATTATATATTATTTTATCTTAGGATGACCATCTAGTGTTTTGACGAATTGTTACATCTAATTCAGATGGCGTCCGTGAAGAATACTCATAACACCGAGAGTCTATTCGCCCAGAGAAACGTATAGCTAGTCCTCTGGTGCATTTAAATGCACCTCCCTCACAAATGAGGCCCATTGAATGAAATACTTTTATAGCCTTCTTGCACAACGACACATCGATAACTTCCAAAAATAGATTTAAAAAAATCCAATTTGAATTTTAATTCACTTTAAATCGACAACCTACATGGAATTTTGTGATACGAGTAACCTGAGTTTTAGAGAACTTCTAATTTGATATCCAGTTAGTACATTGCCTTTACTCACCAGACACTTTTAATTCATCCATATCCGGTTGTTCTTCTTCTTGATGTTCTTGTAGTCTTAATGACTTAAATCGTAAATCACGTGGAAGGTGTACACTATTTCTAATAGCTGTTCTGTGATAAACATTATGATAAACACACATACACGCACACGCGCACACACATAGCACCGCCGTTCGCAACCAACTGCCGAAACGACTAGCGACACGCGGGGAAACTGCATGCAGCGAACCACGCGGGACGAGGCTGTAGTCCCGCGTTCGTCAGCAAATACGCGGGATTTATTCACCCCTAGCATTGCAGTGATATTGTTATTTCACGCAAATTTAGTTCCCGGTTTGGTTTGCGTAGGCTTTAAGTCTGGTTTGCTGGTGACGGTGACGTCGGGGTTTGAGCCCCAGCTGAGTCTACCGGTCTTAAATGGTTTACCACTCTCCCACCACGCAAATATGGGTACATTTTCTTTATCTTTTAACACTATCATTCAATTAGGGCCCACTCGAATTGCGGAACAACCTGTAATCCAATTCAACTCCTAACCACTAACTTAACCTAACCTAGCCTAGCCTAACCTAACCTCCATGTTCCATTTTGAACATAGTATGTGGTTGATGACATATACAATTAAAACTGTAGTATAAATATTAAAATATAAAATCAAGTTTGTAAATGTATGTACCCCCCTTAAGCAGGTCAAACAAATCCAAGGCGAGTCCAACCAATTCCAGAGGGGGTCCGAACCCCCTGGACCCAACCCTTTCTTGAATGTGTCAAGAGTGAACTCACTTAAAATCAACTCCTTAGCCATTGTCATATTTGATTTTAAGAAGTTGTTTGGTTGAATACTGCTATTTTATGAGCAAGGAGTCTATAATTCACTAGGCGTAAGGTTTTACAAACAAATAAACCAAACTTCATGTAACTGTATTTACTTTATTGTTGAAATATATAGTACAGTGCTTATTATTATTATTATCATCACGTCTTACTACCTGTTCGGGTCATACGCACTTACGCTAATGTGTAATGGTAGGGTGATTGTGAGATGAGATGGAGGACCTACAGTTTAACGTGGAATCCGAACCACGGTGGAGGCCTGGCATTCCCCACATTCACAAGATGTCTTGTCAGAGGTGAAGGAAGGGTTTGGTAATCAGATAAATCTGTGCCGGGACAGGGGATTGAACCCCGGCCGCCAGCACAGAAGTGACACCTTACCCCTAAACCACCAGGTCACCCTACAGTGTTTATTAAACTTTATCGAGTCACATATTTCTTTCGGGGCCATGGCATAACCAACACACCCCTTCCGGCTCTTCATGAAAAAGGAAAACAAACACCTAATATTTTTTAAAAGTATAAACAGTCATTCTGGATTTTAGTAACACTTTAGTGTTTAGCTAAACAAATCTGTGTCATAGGAAATTAAATAGATCTAAAAGTCCACGACAGCACGTCAACATATGCGTTAAATGATCAGACTTACTATTATCAAACAAATATGTTATATTTCTAATAATGTTCATGTTTATTTGGTAAGGAGTAATGATAATTGATTGTTAGGTTATATCTTCTTGTTCATTATTTCTATTCCCTTCTACTTATTTTAAATACGTTTTAGTTTTTCTTCCATGACGACAACATGTTTCGGTGATTTTTCACCATCTTCAAGACTTATTTGTATTAAAGAGGATTGATTTTACTTCACACTATTGGAAAGTTTGGGAAATTTTACGGTTTCAAATATAATAATTTAAATAAATAAAGCCTTAAAATTTCACAAACTTTCCAATAGTATGAAGTAAAATACAAATAAGACTTGAAGATGTTGAAAAATCACTGAAACATGTCCCCGTCATAGAAGAAAAACTAAAACATATATAAAATAAAGAGAAGGGAATAAAAATAATAAACCAGGAAATACCACCTTACTATCAACAAATATGTTATAATTTAATCACTCATTTTAGAAAGGATCTCACTACAAATCCCACGTTTTCAAGAGATAATTTTGTTTGTAGCGTTAGTAGTAACATATAATGAATTTCTAATGACATAATAAATAAAACTATAACCACTGAAATGTTATATCACATGTGTATCTTTGGATAATTGTATATCTTTTATTATAAAAAATATGGAATAATGCCCTTTCTTAAGTTAACATATGGAATAATTCCCTTTCTAATTTGATCAAAGATCTTAGGTTTAATCTAAAGCATGACATCTTCCAAAGGAGTTCATTACTAATATTCTCAATGCAGAACTGTGAAAAACTAATAAAAGCGTGTTTTTATTATTGTTATTTATGATTAGAAACCAAACAATATTACATACTATAGCTTATTATTCACAACATTGTAACAATAATTAACCATCCCGGTTACTTTATAGTCTATTGGCTGAACATTGAGAGATGCATATCATTACTAAAAAAACACTAAATAATATCACGTGTTGTGCAATCAATTATAATAATACCAAACACAGTTTTGCAACAATAGGAATAAAACCCTTTCTTAACTGCCATCTGAAAGTGCAGTGCAACTGCTCCCATATTATGAATAGTTGGACTGAATTCCTTTCTATACAGAAATGTGCGCCTACGTTATATTGACTCAGGTATGAAAATATCTCATTTTTTGAATAACACCCTTTCTAAAATGAGCGATTCAATTATAAAAAAATAGTGGGTAGTCGCGTACCCTCTGAAATACTTAGAGTACCCCTGGATGCACACATACTGCAGTTTGTAAAGCACTGCTCTAATGTATGGTTCCGGAGTGAAATAAATTAGTCACATTTTAAGTTATGAGAAATAAATGAACACACTGTTTCGGAGGTATTCTGCTGAAATCTCTGGCCTTAAGAAACATAAATGTCCAAGACAGTCAAAACGTAAGCTCGTGATTCAGCTCTGTCCCGAGACACCTCCATCCAATACCTAATCTGGCACCTAAACTCCTTTAATATACAGTTTCACTTTATCTTCTCATTGATGTCCTGGCTTACGAAAGAATATTGTGTCTTCAGGTTTACCAACTAACATTTTGTGCAAATGACAGTAATAGCCCATTCAAACCTACGCCTACGAATAATGTATGTTGATATACCAACTAAAATGTAAACGATCCGCCAGATAACCAAAACACTCCTCTACGAATCTGCCGGTCACTCTACCTGCAGTTCGTTGATGGCGACCCAGGAGTTGGGAGGGAACCCTTGTAGCATGGGGACCAGGAACTGCAGGCAGCCGGACCAATGGCCGATCAGCAGCATCATGCAGATCAGGTTGAAGATCCGCATGAAAACGCTCGCCATGTTGAGGAACTGAAACACAAAGGGGAGATCTCACTCAGAACGCTTCAGTGCTGCTGGCCATTTCGACAGTCGGTATCGAGCGTCCGCCGGAAGATCTTAGTTCTCAAGGACAGTTAACACTGTACGTGGATGGTGCTCAGCAAACAGGACCTGGAATGCTGGGGATTATAGTGTTTTGTAATACAGTAGTTGGAAGTAATATTTACGTTAAGGTATTTCAAATATGGTGAATGCGAGGAAAGATCCATGAAGATGAACATTTAATTAACATTGAAGCACGTTGTCACCATCTTCTGAGCTTTACTCCGTCAACACTAATGATAAGATTACATTAGGTAAAAAATGACACAAAGACAGTGGACTCCATCCCGATGCCGATCTTAGTGCAATGATCTTCCACTGAGCTATACCCAATTCTTGTCGTACTTGAGGTCATTCTTCATTCCTATTTTGATTAAGAGTTTTTGATTGACGTGTGGATTTATTGGCTACTTGAGCTATCTTAAGACACATCCATAGACTACTTGAGCCATCATTGAAACACATATCTAGGATACTTGAGCTTTAGTTGAACCATTGGGATAGGAATTTTACGTTGGTATCCGCTAAACTGCACAGGGCTAGCGATATTAATAAAAGGCGAAGCGGTGGTATAAACCTCGACTTCAAGTACCCTAGGGATGTGTTTCAATGATAGTTCAATTAGCCTAAGGATGTGTTTCAATGATACCTCAAGTAGCATAGGGATGTGTTTCAATGATAGCTCAATTAGCCTAGGGATGTGTTTCAATGATCGCTCAAGTACCCTAGGGATGTGTTTCAATGATACCTCAAGTACCCTGAGGATGTGTTTCAATGATAGCTCAAGTACCCTGAGGATGTGTTTCAATGATAGCTCAAGTAGCCTGGGGATGTGTTTAAATGATAGCTCAAGTAGTCTAGGGATGTGTTTCAAGATAGCTCAAGTAGCCAATGAATCCACACGTCCATCATTGAACTATGATCATCGAATGATTCTTGTATAGGTCAGTGGCAGAGCGTATTTATGTGCTAAGGCAAGATCCCAGGTTTGATTCTTTTGTGATCTAGTTTTTAAACTAATTTAATCCAATTATGGTCAAAAAATATTATAATATCTGTATCAGACATCAATTTCCACCCATTACTGATAAGAGCCGACAAAAGTGAACCGGGCAGTGAAAGAGTTTCTAAAATTCAACATTGGGGAGTAACTATAATAATTGATCCTCCATCTGATAGCCTTTACTTGTGGTTCAGAACGTTTCTCTATAAACTACTATGCTGCTATGCAGGTTTATGCCATGGGTTGTGTTTCCTAGACCTTACTTTTGAAAGATGGTGTAAATTTCAACCGTTGAAAACTACACAGTGAGTAAACTTTTGTAAATGTTGGATACTTTTGAAACATTTCTATACAGCGTGTATATTAGTGTAAAATTTTCTAGGGGCGTAATCCCATCGACCAAACTTTAAGAAAAGTTCGTATAGACATGGGTATAGAAACGTTTATTTTCTGAACCAGAAGGAATGTTACTGTTCAATTAATAATCAATCCAACAGAAGAAGCAATGCAAATAAACAAGGCAAAGTTTAACAAAAACACAAGACTTTTATTTTATTTTTTCAAAATGTTGTCCTGCTTTTATGGGTACACCTTCTTATCGGGTGATTAATGCTTTATTATATTCTGTTGAATACACCTTAGGTGTTTCGTATTTGCTCTCATCCATTTACGATAAGCTCTTTTAAAACGTCAACATCAGGTAGAGGAACTGCCTAAACAAAGAACTTTAATTTATCAAATCCATCTGGTTCAAATCTGATGACCAAACAGGACATTCAATGGAACCCCCACCCCCACCACATTATTACTTAATCTTTGAGGAAAACCTTCAGTGACTCTAAAAATAAACATTTCTAGACCAATGTTATATTAGCCTATCTTAATGTTTAGCCGATATGAATACACCAGTAGAATTTTGACACCAATTAAAATACACCATTTTTAGATGTATAAAAAGCTTTGCCAAGGAGCAAAAGAGGTTTACGAAGGTCTTTGTAATAATTATACTTAAACACTCTACTAATCTATCTACTAGATGACGCCGAATATTATATATATGGTTTGCACACTTTTAGATTAATAAATATCTAGGTCAAATGTAATTGATACCTACACTTTTTTTCGCACTATAGTGATATATCGAGATGTAATCTTCATGTTAAGAAACACAATTATTTATTGCCCCCTAAATTAATGGTGAAAGTTGTGCATATTTGTGAAATTCTGTTCAAAGAATCCAAGTAAAAACCTTTAAAGAGTTACAAGTCTAGTAGACAAAGAAAATATATTCATTAGTTTGCGATCACTTACGTGAGAAAATGAATAGTTTTAAAGAAAACGCGATACAAATCAAATTTCTCGAACCTAATATAATCTCTTCCTAATAGTTTCTATTGCAACTAAACAATGTCGTTAGGCACATGAAATCAGATTTAAAAAAAAACTCATTAATTTGATGCATATGAATAAAGTATTCTTGTGTTTATCGTTTATAGAATACATTTTACCATATGACTCTGTTAACAACATTCCTTTTTCCCAACCAATACAAAACCTACAGCGATGAATAAGGTATCATTGGATAGGATTTTTTTTACTGACTTCTGACATAACATACTCACTTTAAGTTAAAAAACATTGTTTGTTTAAAATTTAAGTTAAAAGAAAAATCTAAATTTAAAGTTTTGAGAATGATGCATATTATTTCCTGAAAGACAAGATTAATCAACTTACATGTTTCATTAACATAATATGCATCATTCTCAAAACCTTTTTTACTATTTTTTAATTAAGTTAACCATACTTCAGTGTTTTCGATCAATACTATATACTCTTAATGACTCTTTGACTTATGTCTTAATACATATATCATGATGTTTTTTAGTCTGATTGTGTAATGTTACTGTGACTCACATTTTTAATATGTATGTTAAAGTGTCTAGTATTATAATGTAATTTTATACAAATTGTTTTATCACAATCATTCTAAAATATACACTCTTTCTGACAAGTTAACTCAATATTATCTTTCAACTCGTTTCCCAATTTAACTTCTTAGTTTGCTTCACTCCTTTTTTTGTTGATTCTATTTTTATCAATTCTGAATGATTCATTCTGTTATGTATATGGCTGCTACACACTTCTTCGTCAAAGACGTTTGTGAGGCGTGCATATAAAGCCTATTTTGAAAGTCCCCTTGGTGACCAAGACAAGAAATGGTTTCCTCATATTGTGTGTCATAAATGTGAGGAAATGCTTCGTGACTGGACAAAAAAAAATACAAAATGGTCTGCCTTTTGTATTTACCATAGTTTGGTGAGAACCCACGGACCACACAACTGACTGCAATTTTGGCCTGGTGAACACGAAGGGTGTTGGCAAGAAAAACCGGCAAAAGATCTCTTATTCCGGTATTCCTTCAGCAATTCGACCTACTCCTCACTCTGAGGAAATTCCGGTTCCAGTTTTTAGTGGCTTCATCTCATCTGAAGATGAGGGGAGTGAACATGATCATGAAGAGCACGAAGGTTGTGATAACGAGCTTCAAGAAATGTTTTCAGGATCCGATGACTCCTCATCTGCTACCAAACAGTCATAATCACCTTAGCAGTTTAGCCAACCGGAATTGAATGACTTAGTGCGTGATTTAGGGCTCTACAAGAAAGCAGCCGAGGTATTAGCCTCCAGATTGCTAGAAAAAAACCCTACTTCACCACTCCTCAAAAGTTCCGAAAGCAGGACCGGGTTTTTTTTGTGGATTTTTCTTAGGAAGACTATCAGTTCGTTTACTCCCACAATGTCCCAGGTCTTCTCAGGCAATTAGGTGTTACCGCATATAGTCCAATAGAATGGGGATTATTTCTTGATGGCTCAAAGCGCAGCCTCAAGTATTTTATCTCGCACAATGGCAATATTTATGGAACAGTTTCAGTTGGTCACTCAGTGCATTTGCGAGAAGAACATAATGGCATAAAAATGGTTATTGGCCTACTCATATATCATGAGCACAAATGGGTCATTTGTGTGGACCTAAAAATGTACTTCTTGCACAACAAAGAGGCTTCACAAAATTTCCATGCTATCTCTGCATGTGGGACAGCCGAGCTCAAGGGAAACACCGGAACAGAAAGAGTGTCCCATCCGCGAAACTCTAGAAGCAGGCATGCCAAACATTGTGAATGACCCAATCTACAGCTGAGGTAAAATTATTTTTCCCGCACTCCATATCAAGCTCGGATTGATGAAACAGTTTGTGGAGGCATTAAACACTGATGGTAAATGTTTTCAACATATAGTTTCTGCTTTTCCTGCTTTGTCTTTCAACAAGGTCAAAGCAGGTGTGTTCGATGGACCTCAAATTCGTCATGAGGAATTTGTCGGGAAGATGAAAGGAGAAGACAGCATGGCTATTTTTCGTTGCAGTTATACAAAACCTTCTTGGTAACAAAAAGGCAGATAACTATGAGGTACTCGTTACTAGGATGCTGTTGGATTTTTGTGATCTTCGGTGCAACATGTGTGTCAAGCTCTATTTCCTTAATAGTCACCTTGATCAATTCCCCGATAACCTTGGATCTGTAAGTGATGAACAGGGAGAGCGCTTCCATCAATGCCTCATGACGATAGAAGAGTGCTATGAAGGATGGCGGGACAAAATTATGATGGCAGACTACTGCTGGAGCACCAAACGAGATTTCCCTGAGAAGGTCTACAAAAGTTAGAGCTGCAAGCATAAATTCTTGCCTAAATAAGACAAATTTGAATTTTGCACTCTAGCCTTATAAGTTGTTTTGAATCACCCATCATCTTGATGTCAAAAAATATGTTAATTTAAAGTAAAATTTATTAGTGCATACTTATTTTGACTATAATAGATAAATGTTTCAAATTTGACAAGTGGCACACTTATTTATCTCAGAAAAAGTTTTTTTCCCTTAATTAAATCTTTAATGCATATTGTGATGTACCTACACGTTTCTGTGAATACTTAGAGAATATATTTATGCTAGGATGGTTATTTAAGCTTAATTTTTAGCATGCATGACCATATATTCCTCAGATAGAATATGTCATCATGTGAAAGGCGTCAAAAGTTTGCGAAAAATGAAAATGTTGAATTGCAAAAAATCTAGAGCTTGCAGAGAAAATCTAAATTCAGATTTGAATTCAGCACACACAAATTACATAAGAACAAGTGCTGGTATGAATGCAACAAAAATGTTGTTCCCCAGTGTAATATTTAAATAGCTTATAGACTTTCTAGAGTAATTCAACCTAATATAAAATATACCAAATTCAAATTATATTAAGTAGTTCTCTAGTAAGTTGTAATCGAACATATAAGTACAGAAATTCCTTTATGAGGATCTGTAAATTCAAAACAACCAACTAAATTAAAAATTTATTTATCTTTGATTTACTATTGAAATGTATTCTGTAACTACGCTTTGAATTTTGTGTTCAAGTTATACAGATAAATAATGAATTCTACATTCGATTAGAGAATTTATAATTTATCACACGTTTTAAGACCAAATCATTGAAAAACCTCAATTTTATTTTATTTTATTCATTTTATCAATAGCCTAAAGCCTCTTCAGTAAAAATGTACATAATAAAAATATAGTACATCGCAATAAAGGTTCCAGAAATATTAGGCAACAGACATACAAATTAACCCATTGTTTTATAAGTATTATAGATAAGATAACACCTACAATGAAGTGACATTTTTATGAATGTAGGCTCTTCTTGTGAAAATTAGACTATACTTGTGGAACAAACTATATTTGATTTATTGGAGTTATCTCCTTACTCCTTTGATTGATTCTAATAAAGAGAAAAAATATTATAGCTATGAAAAATTTCAACCTCGAGATTACGATAAATCCTTGCGTTTTATGCACCCCATAACCCCAAAACAATTCCGTCTGTCTTTAAGGTGTTATTTAGATTTTTATTGGAGCCCTAAAATAATAAATAATTTTAATGTTGTGTAATTTCAAAAATTGGCATAATGATTTTATTTATATGATAGTATAAAAATATTATTTGAGGTTAAATTACTAATTTCGTATTTCTGTAAACTTGGTCTCCAACTATAATATATTAATTGTGAAAGCAAATACGATTGTGTCATACAATTAACTTTACTGTGGTATCATTTGTGGACAATCTGGCACAACACCACGGACCACAATTTGAGAACCAGTGGTCTATCTTATCACTCTTTTGTTAGACCAGATTGCCGCTGACTGGATTATATCTTACTGATCTTTATTGAATTAGCCAAATAAATGTATGAATATAACCTGAACAGGTACTAAGAAGTGGTGAAACTAAATAAAAAAAAAATGACGTTTCTATTATTATTATTATTACTAATGTTTAACTGAAATATTTTAAAATTTAGATTTGTATTGTGTATGAAAAAGCATAAAGAATTACAGCTTAGACAAAGGTGGCTGCAATGAAAGCTCAGTGAAGACACTCGAACATTGAGCATTTTGAAAAATAGGCAGAATTAAAATGTTGACGCTAATTACATTATTTAATGTTGCTTCACACAATAGAGCCTTATTTATTAAACAAATAGCTCTTAAGAAAATATTAAAATTTTAATAGGTATAATTTAACTATATTATAATTTTTTTGCCTAATTTCTTTTGGTATAAAATATGAAATTTAAATATAGTTTCATAGATATATTAAAAAAATTACTAAAAAATAGATAATCGGTAATAAAAAGACATCCATAAAGACAAGACTGTAATTAATATTAATTATATTTATTAAATGTTTATTTACCAGCTAATATCTACACTCGTTAATTTAATGATATTTAGTACCAATTAAAATAAGTCAAGATCAGCAAAAAATCACAAGGCTAGCCAATATAAAAGTTTTCTCCTTTAATTATTTTAATAGAGTTCAGGTTTGTAAGCCTTAAATTTAATCAATATTAATAAGAAATTATGTCACGTATGTATACATTTATTTCCGTTTCAATATTACGAAATAAAACTTAAGTTGTTATATATATATTCACAGTTTCACAATGGCAAATAAATAGATACAAAAATAATTTATCTGTCCTTCCTCGTCGATGTTACAAATTCTGATATATTAACTAACCTTTAATAAAATATTCCAAATTATGCTAAGTCAAATTGCAGTAGGTCTAAAAAAAAAGGACTGAGTATAATAACAAGCTAAATAAGTAAAACATAATATTTATTATATGAATATATTATTTAGACGCGTCCTACTGCAAGTGGGATAAGCGACTGTAAGAAAAAAAGACGCACCTGTTTAACACTCGGCAGGATAACTCAAAAAGAGTGATCTAAATAACTCTAGCCAGGAATTGCGAATTTCTGAATCTTCCACTTAACGAAGACAATAATAATGACTAGCATTGTTTTATATTAATATTTTTACGTATCATTATTAATATAAAATCTATTCCAGTCATACATCTTCTGATTTATTCTATTCGTAACAAACATACGAAAAACTACAGTTAAATATAACGCCTTGTATTAAGTTGATTTACTTCCTAAGGTGGGATGAAAGGCAATGCAATTTAATATAAGTATTTTTTAAAAGTTTTTATGACCAAAATATTATTTTTCCAAAATAAACAATTTATTTATTTGGTAAATATATTCACTTTAACTTCTACACATAACAATCTCAACAGTTATTAACTACAATTATGCCATGAACATTGAGTAAAATGAGCAAGACATGTTCTTTTCATTCAAAAGTTTTTGGTGAAATGCCGCAATGTTTATGACAAAATATTCAAGAACTGCTGAGCTTGATATATACAGTGAATTAAACTAAATAAATAGATCTACTATAGCAATGTTTATTTATTTTAGTAATTTTTTTGGTCATAAATACTTTAAAAATAAATACCTTAAATTATGTTCCCTTCTATTCTTCCTTGCCAATAAAACGTGGAATGACACGCTTCCTTAAGCAGCAAATGCACTACAGCAAAATAAGCAAAGTTAATAAAACAAAAACTATAACAAAAAGCAGTCGTGCACTAATATCAGCACCAACTTATAAAAACTCAGAACCAAAATGTTCTCCTGATAATTCCTACTAAGCATTCACTATTGGCTACAAAGCTTTACGCACATTATTACCCAATTGTTAGCCTACCTCTCACTCTTTGCGCATGTCCATGCAGTATCAAGTTTTAGAGTGAGTACTGTACATTTGTGATGTTTTATCTAAATCATATATACTAGCATCAAATTACATCGACACTTCTAACAGATATACAAATAAATATTGACAAGCACACATTCATGATGTTTACTATATTTATCATAAAATAGTTGTTAAAATTGACCCCTGAATAACACATCCCTTGACTCACGAATACATTAAAATAGTTATACCAGTTTTTATTATTGTCAGATAAAATATACACATGAATTATAAGCCAACAAATATTTTAAGTCTAAAATTTAAACTGGCTCTGGATTATACTAGGTTTTTTTTCAAGGTGTTCATCCAAAGTGCATTCAAAAATGTTCTAATTTATCCAGGTTTTTTGTTTTCAAGAAAAATATTAATTTACTTTAGAGCAGTGATGGAAAATCTATGACACGCGAACACGATTTGGGTGGCACGCAGACATAAAGAAACCCAATAAATTAAACTTTTCCCACCGTGGTTTAATGCTTTTAGGTCAATAATATTTCTACAGCAATGTTATTCAATGTCATGTCACAATGAACTTTGATATGTCAATGTGGGGAAGTAGCCAGGGAGGGGGGTTGAGGGGTTCCCCCTCCTCAAATCTCGGTTCACAGGCTTTAGAAGACAGTAGAATCTAATTTTATCATATGCAAGAGCGATACTTGGCAAGACCGAAACACAACTGCACAAGTAAATTGAATTAATTCGAAGCAAAGCACAAGATAAGTTTGGTTGGTGCCTTGCTAGAGTGATCTAGCTACAATAATTTCATCTCAAATATTAAAAATAGAAACTGTTTGAGTATGTAGTTACGCTCCTCAAAGTTAATTAAATTTAATTACTTTTAAGTGGCACAATTTAGTGCGAATTTTAGTTACACGCAAAAACGTTATTTTTAAGCGGGTCCATAGAGGGCAATATTTAGTTCCACAATACAAAAGTTATTAACTGGCTGTCTTTCTTTGCGGCAATTTACAAACGTTCAGAATATCTTTACTCCACACAATTTTAAATAAAATAATTTCGATACCAGGTACTGGATTAAAAGTGTTGATATTAGTAAGGTATCGAAAGGTTGGTATCGATACTAAACATACTTGGTATGGAAAGAAAAGTAAAGATACTGATGCCGTATTAGTACTCTTAGTAGTACCGCAACATCCCTAGCTAGGCTACATGGAGGTGGCATCATTCATCACGTAAACAAGTGCACTTTGACTGATTTGAAAGGAGAATACCATATTTGGCGTTACAGAGTAACAAAAATGAAAAATAATACTGAGGTCTTTGAGATTTTAGAAAAATGTAACAAAGCATTTATTCACAACATCGATAGACTTGTGGAGTTTTTGGCAACAGTCCTTGTCGCAACATCGACAGACTTGTGTGTTTTGGCAACAGTTCCTGTCACAACATCAAGTGTAGAACGAACGTTTCCCACCATGAATCACAAACAGAACTGGGAGTGAGATACTCGGTGCTCTCCTTTCATGTCACTGGGAGATTACCGTCAATCCGGGCAGAGTTTTGGACATCATGGCAAGAAACCAGGCACGGCGATTGTTGTTATGAACTGTATTAAATAATAATACATAATTTTGTTACTATTTCACTTATTTGAACAACCTACAAACTTATTTTTGTATATGCTTCATTACTACATTATGTGCTTCAGTATGTTTGACTTGTGAAGAACTTTTCTTTTGAAGTAAACTTAAATATTTACTTAGGACTCTTATTATTTCATATCTTTTACTTATATTTTTGTGTTTTTTAGAAAAAAATCTTTTTATCATTTTTTTACTAAGGTAACTTTGCTTGAAAATATGCATGAGAGAGATATCACGCAATGCTCATGACATACAAACAAATTCTTCTTTATTACTATGAGAGAAGAAGAAGTTGATGAAGAAGAAACTATATAACCAGTTTAAGCAGCTGAGTTTACTAACAACTTATTTTATATCACGTAATAGAGTTTATGAAATATATTTTGATTGAACTTGTATACATGTATTTATGATTACATGATTGTGGGAAATCTGTCGAGATTATCTTTAAAAGGTGAACAGAGTTAAAAGAGATTGAATACATCCAAATGTGCTATGTAAATACTGCTTCTTCTGTCATGTAGTCCCGCAAAACAACACGCAGAATTTATATGGGAAGTGTTCAACTTGATATATTTTTTTAAAGCACACAAGTAACAAGCTAACAACCCGCCTAGGAGGCTTAGTTGGCTAACACGCTAGTTTCGTGATGAACTTAACGGCCGAGGACGGGGAGATCGAGGTTCTAATCTCGGTTGGCTTAACTAGGGGTGGTTTATCCTAAATGGTTTTCCACTCTCCCTCCACGTAAATGCGGTTTTACGTCATCTAAATTCAACCCTACCAATTCCTAATCCATTAGTGTAATTAGTACGTAAGCGTATAACCCGAATGGGTAGTAAGACGTGGTGCTAAATAAACGAATAGATAAAATAAGTTAACTCAACCTAGGACGACACTTGATATTAAATCAGGAATCATATGTCTGTGACCTTAATGATGCTTACGCATTCAAAAATCCTAAACTACTTTAGGAACAACCACCTAGAAGTAAACTATGGTCTTGTAGACATGTCGCCAATGATCTTAGCCACTGGGCCACTGTGCTAACTAACAGGTCTGTACAAAATTCTGCAAGTCATGTCTTTTTGGGCGTCCCTCGATTTAACCATGACAAATTCGATTTTGATTTTATATTAGATTAACTGATTGTTTTGTTATTAATTGATAAGTAAATCATCTAACAAAACATGTTTATATCCTTCGTGGCCGGCCCATCTTCCATTTCAGAGTCTCATGAGGTCTTTCAGCTAAACATTTGACCTCTAGTTCTTAAAACAAGTTCTCTAGAAGGAATCAGAAATTACCTCACATGGCTAGTCTACTCGTATTTCTCACCAAACAAATCTATGCAATTTTTTACTTTCTCCTGAGCCCTCGGATAAAAAAGTATTGAGCTCATCAGAAAAGTTGATCTCAAGATTTTGATAAATGTAGACGTTTCATGACCCCCTGAAACTGAAAAAGTGGATTTCGTTTGGCCATCTGTATGTCTGTACCTTGGGCTAGAGCCAAACATATTTTAACAATTTCGATTAATTTTTGTATTTAGGCAACGTTTAACATGACAAACAAAATGGAAACTCTCGTTTACCCATGAAAATTACTTAAAGAATAACTTAAATTAGCAGACATTTCTAATTTTCATCATTTCCCCGCAACTATTTGAGATACTAAACTAGCTAACTCTGTAAGGTTGTAGTAAGTACTATTAACCCAGAAAATATTTTATTTGAAATATATATTTATACAATCAATAGTTTATGAGGTATAAACTTTTTTTTATGAAACAGAATTTGAATGTTACGGTCTTTGGTGGAAACAGATGTTCCTCTTTTCTCAATGTTTCTGTAACAGTGTGTATTATTTCATTTATGCTCTTTGGTGTAGTATCTCTGTAGTAATGTGTGTAATTTTGTTTCACAAATCTTGCAAGTTTTTTTTTAGTAAAACGTCTATTTTAAGAAAAAAGAAAGATAAAGTGCTTGCGATGCGCCGCACCATTTACTATTCACAGTATCAAATGATTCTGTATCTATTCACGACTAAATGTTTGAATGTTAAGATACTCGCTACAGTGGGCATGCAGGTTAGTGTCAGATTCATCTATCCTGTTTTATGATAATGATGAGGTCGGCTTTGTGTACGATATCACCTCCCTCTCTTACTACACCCAAATTATTTCCTCCAAACTTTACCTCCCTAATTCCTATCACATTACTGTAGTTAAAATAGGCACAAACGAAATGGGTAGTGAGGGGTTGTGGGAGGGGGAAGGATGTTAAGATTATTTTCCAGTATACACAACACTACCTCTATTATGCATTATATAATATTAAATATTATTTCATAAAGTATTGGATAGTTAATTTATTTAATTGTAGTATTTTTGCCTATTTGTCTTACGTAGAGAAAGAGTGGAAAGCAATTTAGGAATAAACCCCGTCAGTACACCTGACCTAGATTCGAACCTCGATCTCCCCGCCATCCGGCAGTCTAGTTTACTGCCAGAGTAGCACGTCAGGCCACGTGGCTACCAAAATGGGTCATTTAGACTCTTCAAGTTGAGTCTGAAATAAAGAAATATTATCTGCAATTGACCGGTGTTCATATGTTTTAAGAGGATGAAAGTTCGATATGTAACGGCGTGGAATACGTCTAATTTACTGTATAGCATCACCTAATTTGCCAATCATTGTAATTAGGGCACCGTACGCATGGAGGAGATCACATTTAAATTAATTAATTAATTCCGATTCCCGTGTCCAGGTGTAATTTTGTCAGCTAGTTTAAATTAGTTGAAACGTGGACACCTCCATATGTACAATGCCGTGATTACAATGATTGGCAACTTTGTTTTGATATTATTGGAATTTCGCTTTATTACAATCTTGTATTGTATACTTGTCAGAATAACAGTCCTCCAAAATCGCAGATGGCTGTAGTGTATGATAGTATACCGACGCGAAGCAATTCGTGGTAGTTCAAGGAAGGATACCAGTGTATGTACGGATAAAAAAATCCCAAGTAGAATGTAGAAATTATGGGTGATCCCTAGACCTTTGGTAAGTTTATAAGTCAATCGGGGCCGAAAAGATTTGCTTACCCCAGGTCTGAGGCAACACTCTCAAGATAGAATGGACTTCTGATGACGGGGAGATTTGGGTTCTTTTCCTGGTCGGGTGGTGGTTTATGGGGGTGGAGGAAGAGTCTGTTGTCTAGGAGAGAGGGGGTGGGTATTGGTTTTTATAAGGCTCCTTCAAGTGACATGATGATAAAGCACCACCATTTGCAACCAACTACCACAACCACACGCGGGAAAACTGTGCGTGCAGCCAACCACGCGGGACGACGCGACGCTGCAGTTCGCCAGAAAATATGCTGGATCTACTCGCCCCGGTTAGTGCTCTCCTATATCCCGCAATCATTTGTTATTTCACGCGAATTTCGCTCCCATTGGTTTGCGCAGGCCTTGAAATTAGTCTTGTAACACCGATGTTTTGTCGCTGTCACTTAAGGAAGCGTTTTGATGTTGTATGGAGTTTTATGCTACCGTATGTGTTTTTATAGGAATTTTTATGTTTTTAAAAGATTAGCAAATTGTGTGTACTGTCGTCATATTCAGGAAGACGGGTTTTATGTTTCCTATGATTTAGTTATATAATAAATGTTACTTACACTTTTATGTTGTCCTTATAGTTTCTGATTGCTTTATTCTTATGTTTTGTATAACCATCTTCAACCTATAATTCTTGGCCTATTAGAGAGAAATGGGGGTTAAAGATGTATACCTAATGAGCTCGTCAACAATGACCAAACATGTATTCGTAACAGGATTATGTCAAGATGTATACCTAATTAGTTCGTCAACAATGACTGAGATTGTATGTGTAACAGGATTATGTCAAGATGTATTACCGAATTAGTTCAACAAGGACCAAGATTGTGTGTGTAGCAGGATTATGTCAAGATGTATACCTAGTTAGTTCAACAAGGACCAAGATTGTGTGTGTAGCAGGATTATGTAAATATGTATACCTAATTAGTTTAACAAGGACCAAGTTTGTGTATGTAACAGGAGTTTATCGAGATTTATACCTAATGAGTTAGTTAACAATGACCAAGATTGTGTACATGTCATAGGAGCACGTCAGAATGTAACAAATTTAGCCTCCACGTGCTAGGATAAAGGGCGTGTTACTAAATATTTGGCGTACTCAACATAATGAATTTAATTCTAAATTTTTTTTTTAACATAAGTATAACTAAATTTTTGCTCATGTTTGCTAATGTATATTATTTCGTTTCACATATACGAGTACTACGAGTTTTGAGTAAATATCTCCATTTTTAAACACTGGAGTGAGAAATTCCATGTGGAGTTCCGTACAATATATTTTCCAAAGTTTGGCTGTTTCATTTGGGAACATTCTGTATATCAAAATTGACAGCTGCATAACCCATGACTTGACCTAGGGCCACGTAAAGGTAGATATAGTATTATTTTGTCAGCTATGTCCATTCGTAAGAAAATTGGGGTATATAATGTAATATTTATACGTTATAATGTGCCTATCCCTGGACAAAAAGCCTCAACACCTTGGGGCACCTCAATTCTGCTATTCAGATCAGTAGGCGTAGTTTGAAATAGGAATACGATACTTGATGGCTACACACCTGGCCTCTCGTGGTGGCAAGGAGACGTAAACACACATATTCCTTGCTCTTCATCTTGCATCTGACAGTTGTATCAACCAACAACGCTCATCTTTAATTCACGGATGTATGACACTCAAAGGAAGTCTTAGGCTTGCACTAACATTAAAGTCTCTCGTAAAATTGTATAGTTGGGTATTTAATATGGCAAACTTTGGAAAGTTGAAATTTGATGTAAACTTAACAAGACATTCCCGATTCCGGGACAACAGGTTTCCTGGAAGACCACAACCCGTGACAAAGGGCATAGCTCTGAATTCCGGCCATTATAGCATAAGTGATAGCACTAAATACAATATGTATGAAACTCGCATTACCTGTCTAACATTCTTTACCTAATTTAGCAGAATTTAAATACTATTTGCAAAGTATACTTATTTAATTCCAAATTTATCTGTATTCATTATAATCTCATTCTGTGTGTGAAATAGTTAAGGACATTGCGGCTTAAAACATTGCAAACACGCCTTTGATATATTTTGTAGGTTTTATCCTCAGAAAATTCAATGTTTTCAGTATTCACGTTGAGAAAAATATGGTTTGGTGCGGCTGGTTTGAAAGCCTAAGGAAGTGATAGCTATTAATGTAATTTGGACTTATGAGACAAATATATAATATATAGTGTTATTTTAGGAAGACTCGAATTATATCAGTTTGTGGCACTTCGGCCATGTTTCATATGAGTAAGGTCAGTTTTAGCTCATGGTTGCTAAGCCTTACTTTGGTATGCACTATATCTTGCGATATTCTTATTTAATATTGAGGGTGAAACTAAATTATTTTCTATGTTTAATGTTGAATAATGAAGTGGGGAGATTTGCATTAATTTTGTGAGTATGCGAGTATTATATCTATGAGAATATGATTTTGCATATTCTTTCTAGACGCAGATATTTATGTTCTTGTATTTATTTTGTATAAGGTTGTCATTATTATCTTTCATATATATGTTAGTTTGTGGGCTTTTATCAAGATATAGTTTTGATAAATTGAACTTGATTGGAAAATATTTATTCAATTTTCATTAAATTATTTATTATCTATTATTTTAGGTTTAAATATATTTTTCTTTCTTAAAGTACATTTATTACAAACCCCAAGCTATTATTTCGTCATTTTAAAAGTGAAAAAGTGAACCTTTGCGGTGAAACAAAATGATATATTTGCCACATCCGCAGCTATTTTTAAATATTACATCGTTGCATTCCAACTAAGTTTCGTAAGATTTCCAACTGTGTCAACTTTGCCAATTTTGACTTAAAATAGCGTTAAAGTAGTAACAATTGGTAATATTATCACTGTCATTAAACTATTAAAGAATTAAAATTATTACACTGAGTTTGTATGGGCATTAAATAAAAACTCTTCCGCCTAGGATCTAATTTTCATTTTTCAAATGATTTTTCAAATGTCTGTATTCATCCTTAAAAATGCCATCAAATATTTAATTTGAAAAAACCCTTTCATATATGAATATAGGAGATAAAACAATCTTAAAATTTGTCATAAATAAAACTAATAATGTTATGTCATATAAGACTTTGTGAAATTTCTGATTCAAACACTTTTAAGTGTAAGTGATTTATTTTACACTGCTCAGAATCAAATGACTGCAAAAAGATGTCACTAAAACATTTCGCGTATCGTGTAAAGAAGCTTAGTGATGATTTTTTTAGAAATAAATAAAATAAATACCAATATTTAGCAAGATTATTGATAGTTATTTCTTCTACAGAAATGCCTCAATTTTATACTAATTGTTAATGTTTTTCTACGTATAATAATTGCATGGTTCTAGTCGACCGTTATCTCTTGAAATTGATATTTCTTGGAATTGTATATCTAGTTCATAGCAATTAAGAGGGATTTATGTGATAAATAGAGATTTTATAGAATACCTCCCTATGAAGTTTCTAAAAATAATTTTCCAACATGAATAGCGAGTTAAACAATGATTGTTAAGTATTTTATATTTGACACGAATTAAAAGTTAACTGGTTGGATAATGTACCACATATTTAACGGCATCTAAAAATATAATTTATAAAGCCGTGAAATTGGTGATTTTTATTGTAATTTTAATTTTGCCAACTATAAAATAGTAAGTATTAATTGCTTTACCTTTTTCGTTATCATTCATGATGAAAAACTGCTATTTGAAACAAACTCTGCGGAAGTAGAGAGCTTAACACGCACTCCGTTCATCCAAATTTGAATTAAACGAGTAATTTCTTCGGGTGAGCTACATACTTGCACATGCGCAACATTCATTCCCGCTTGCAACGGGAACTATTTGAAGCAGCACGGAGGAATGGAAGATGATCAGATGGTAACCAAACTATTTTACGTCACTTTTCAAGGATAAAAAGTGATGTAAAAATACGGTTGCAAACGTAAGCTCACATCAGCTCCCTCTATGGTCTACGGATGAGAGTTAAGCCAGTTGCAGCAACTTTCTAGAAAAAAAGCAGAAAACAAAACATTTGCCATAAGCGTCATTCTAGCAAATGATATAAAAAAATATGGCTGTGACTTTATCGGTGTTGTCATATCTCGTTGCGTTCCGATTTTCAAGTCATGCTGATGGAAGTACGATAGAGCTTTGTGTTTGAAGGACAGCAGGGTGAAGAATTCATAATAAACAAAAATAAAATGGCATGCAAAAGCGCAGAAACCTGAGCGAGGGCCATGCAATCAGCCGGCAATCAGCACCAAGGGGGGACGGGGGTTACCTTAAAAATCAGATTGCTTTTGCTGAACTTTGACTTCTTTTTGTTCGTAGTCTCTGAGCTCAGGCGTCCCCTCCTTTCTGTTCGCTTTTTTTGGAGGTTCTGCAAGATCTAGAAAAAAAGAAGCGAGAAACACAAGATAGAGAGCACAAGCCATCACCCAAAAGACACAAACACAAACTGTCTATTCAAGGTAGGGTGATGATGAAGAAATAATTTAAAAAAAAGAGAGATTTTTTTATTAAAGCAAAGAAAGTAGATAGTGAAGAATATAGTTAAGATTTTTGGAGTTTGTGCAAAAATGTATAGAATGTGAAAAATATAATAATTGAGATAACTCCAATCTCCGACTCTGGTATGCAACATTCAACTATTTATTGTTATGTCAAAGTCACGTATTTTCATTCCTAATTATTTCCACAACTTTCGAATATTTGTAGATCATTGTACAATTGAGTACATTTAAATATCAGTACCAGGGACCCATTTCAATATATCAACTTGTAAAATGATTGACAAATACATTGTTGTGGGTGAAAATGGATGGATCTTGAAAATACACAACTCATTTTATAATGATTAATTGTAGTTTTTATTTGAGAACAAAAACAAAACAACACTCGCTGTTTAGTTTAACTTAAATCAGATTTTGTCCTTGCACACACTGATTTGGACCTACTGGTAGAAATATATTTAAGTCAACCGTTGTGATTGGTGGGTATTCCTTACAAAAATAGCACATCTAAGTTTTCATTTCGCACATGAACTCTTGGCATGCCAATAAATAGAATGCATTTATTTCTACTGAGCAAGGGGAGACAATATAATTTATATAATTGATTTCACAAGACTAATAAATCTCTTTGCGTTCTTTTGTAAATAAATAAATAAATAAATAATTGAAGCGCAAACCAATCACAACGTATGTAGCTATTCTGAACGCTTCAGGTGTGACAGATAGTGGTTGCCGTGAGCATGAAGCCAACTAATGTTTAACACTCCATCATGCCACATAAGACAGTGACGAACTCTAGCCATTACAAGCCTTGAGAAGGGCGAAGGCAATATCTAAGATAGAGTGCAGAAGGACACAGGTTTAAGGAAGGTCCATGCATACATGATGAACATTAAGAAATCTAAGCACACATATGGAAGGGAAAGGCCTCGTCCAAAGCATGTTTCGGTTTTACAAAGAGCTTTAACCAGCTCGTCGGTTTTTCCTTGGGTAGTATTTAAAAAAAAAACCACAACCAAAAGCTTCAAAATTATTTTCCGGCAAAATAATTCGTAGTGATTAACGTATGATTGACTTCCATTAATCTTGAAGCGATAGAAAAACCACCCGAATTGTGACTTACCTTAGGAATTTAAGTCACCATACCATGGATTTATAACCACGATTTGAAAAGCACGTTCTTAAATTTATGTATCAAGAATTACAAGTATTTAACACTAAGACAAGTGTTTGCTCTATTGTGACGTGCAAATAAGTATTGTTTCAGTGTGATTTTGAAATAAAAGCAGTGAGTTCGATAGCATTATGGTTGCTGCATAAGTGATTATGTTTTTATTATCATAGACACGTAATCAACCAGTCTAGACTACCAGCACCTAGAACACCTCCATATAGTCATAGTGAGTAACGAACCCCGAGCACCTTTGTGACACTTAACATTACCTAGATTTAAATTGACCAGCTTCTGAAGAGGTTGACCAATGAGATTAGTTGCAGCGGCAAACAATCACAACAAAGTTTCAGTTATCATGACTCATTGACTAACTTTGCTATGACTACGAATTTTAAAATTACTTTTAATAAATCACCAATAAATAATGTGTTAAATGAGTATTAACAATATTACAACTAAGACTCAATACCCGAATATATTATTAATAAATGTGGTATATGATAGGATTCCATGTACTTATATGTTTGATTAAAGTAAAAGAGGAAAATCAACAACATAATTTATCTATCAACACAATATCTTTGGACAAATTTACAAATTGAATGTAACTGTTTCCAGGGGCATACCCACGGGGGTGAGGGGAGGGGGTCTTTGGGGGCTGAAGCCTTCCGTCAATTAAACAATTATATTTACTATAAAGGAGATTACATTTATTCATTAATTAGGGCTTTTCAAAGCAATACTAACCCTTCTTTCTGTTGATTTTTAATTTTACTGTAAATATGAACTTAAATGAAAACTATACCTGTGATACCGTAATATTTTCTAGAAATGGTTAAAGTCTTTACACTTTGTAAACAAAGCTTTGAAGTGGGTATAATAATTGAAATTATTATTTTAGATAAATTATGTAAACACTATTGTATCAGGAAAAGGGGAAGGGGTAGTTGATATTATCATATGCCCCCACCCCCACCAAATTCAAATCCTCTATGTGCAGAAGAATGTGTAAACACAGACCTGTTAATCAGTGGCGTTCACAGCAACAGAGGGTAGGCCAAGGATCAAATTTTGGTAAGAATTAGCTTAAATATTACCATTTGCATCCTTTGAAAATAATTTTTCCCTGGGTGAGAAACCCCGGAACGCCACTTTTTAGGGGCATCTCTGATTCTCTAACTTTCTTATCCCCCTACTTAAAATCAAATTTCCAAATATTACAGTAATTGAAATATATAATGTTGCAATAGATGAAAATTGTTATGGAGGTAAATACTGAAGAATAAGAACCCTAAATGTCACGTTTGGCTGTTTTATCTGTTCTAATAACTATTTTAATATTAAAGAAAAGCTTTACGCCAAATACGTGCAATAAAGTTTTTTTTAGCGCGATGCACATTATTAGGTCAACATCAAATTATCATAAGTTCTGCCATGGTCAAGAGCGGTAAGGCCACTGGCCCTCACTGGCCCTCACAGGGCCTCCAGAAGGCTCCAATTCAAACACACATTTATATGGAGTTTGTATTATAAGATACAATGAGCTTAGGGACCACTATATCCAGATGATAATGGCCTAGAAATGTTGAATGATAAAATAAGTTACAACAAAACACGTATGTTTATGTCCTGCCATAACCGAAAAAACAATTGAAACAACTAGTATTGCTTGTGTTCATTTCCTAGACAATACTGTATTTTTCGTTGTGAGGGCTGTTGGATTTCACCACGCATGACTCCTTATTAGCCCCTGACCATGGACCAACTCCAGTATAATCAAGCACACTAGTACTTGCTTAATAGACTGATACAAGGGATTTATATTTCACTAAGTCATAAGTTTTTGAGTTTAAATTCATATGTCACTTGGCTTGTTGTAGCTTACCCTCAACACATGTTAAATTAACATTCATAGCTAAGTATATTTCAGCTATTCCGGTGCTGTACAGAGCGTCCATGTCTTCTGTATTTTAAACTTAAAGATTTTTAAAAATCATAGTTATGAGAACTAGTTATTTTAATTTTATCATACGTATTATTTTATTTTTGAATATTTGTTATATGTATGGATAAATTTAGAGCTATTATTATATATAGTTATATACTTAATAATAACCCTGAATGTATAGATATATTATATATTAACTACACATTGCAAATGCTAATCCATAAGAGAGTTTTGAATTTTGAACCTCCCACACCTGCCAGAATAAATTTCTGCCTAAGCCCCTGCTTTATGATATTTCATACACTCGTTACCACCACCCCTCAAACATTAGTAATTATTACAGTATAAGTCATAGCGAGCATTGTCATAAATTATACTTTGAGTTTTATTATTATCTTTTATATCTACAAATAATTTCTAAAGCTATAAAATTACGAAAATTCCACATAGAAATGGATTTTGCAAAACTAGTTACAAATTTTAAGCCACAACTTTATAGTTTTTATTTCCAAACACAGTGCAGATAAGGTTGATTCGAATCAACTTAATTTCTAGTGAACTCCTAAATATCTTAATTCTTAAGATATTTAAGAATATTTTGAATAAATTTTGGTCATAGAACTTTCAAGGAAACCGACGGACTGGTTAGCGAACTTAAGTGCAGTTCATACCTACAAAATATGGTAGCTCTATAGCGAGTGTATAATGACGGCTTCAAAATTATTATCTTATTTTTAGTAACATATTCCGTCCAGGAAATCAATGAATTCTGTTTAGCGATCTAGTAGACTTTAAACCGAATTACATATGGCTTGTGACGTTTTATATTAAAACAAAATACTTTGTGTTTATTGAACATATTCTTTGTGAAGGGTAGTACGAATATTTTTGTGTTATATTATCACGCAACCCCCAAGTTAGCAAAATACATTATTCGAACATCGTTACAAATCTAAATAAAATATTTATAAATGTTTCCGTAAATGTATTTTAAAATAAATACAGCTAATGAATACTTGTATAGATATGATATATCTTCCTAGTAAGGTTAGCAAACTAAATAACAAGCTCCATAGAGATTTTCATTATTTTAATATGGTATATATTTGAAATTCAAGGGAGAGGGATAAAAATGTAGTACATAGTTTCAAACAATAAGTAAACAATTGGGGTTTAAGGGAAATAAATATTAGAACGATAGACTTACTACACTAACAAGTATCTACTAAAGCACTAGAATTTATAAATAATGCATAAGAAACACACGGTTGGGGAAATGTTATATATACAATACAAATAAGGTCATAATTAAGTCCACATTTATTGATACGTTTTGGTGCATTATAAACAATAATACTACTAATAATACTAAATAAATCGATTCAAAAAGAGTCAATATAAATATTAACAAGGAAATTTACTTGCTGAAGGACTTGCCGACTCTTAAGGAAATTACATGTTTGAATTAAGGAATAGGTTCGTATATTATGGCCAGCCTCCGCTTATAAGAATTGTTTAATATTCGAAACCTAGATTATATTTATTTAAGTAATACGCTAATTATTGTGCGTTGAAGCTATCAATAACTTGAACTGTTTTAGAGACACAGGATAACTAGTATGCATTTTAAAGAGCACCCCTCCCCCCACATTATTCTGGGGAACGAACGTGAAAACAACCGTGAAACGAAATTCATACCGTAGAAAAAACAAATCTTCAGTGCATCAGACCATGATTGGGAATCTTGTACTTTTGAGTTATAGATGAGTATGAAATCATCTAACTCTTCCAGCCCCAATTCAGTTGAGATAAAACAATTATAAAAATGGAAAGGAATATTAGAATTTATGTGGATTTATTAAAAAATCAGCAACTAATAACGCAAATTAAAAGTTTTATTCTAAAAAAACATATAGTCTAAGTGGACAATAAATCATTTAGATGCTAATTTTCCATATCGAACGGTTTAACCTATAACAATCCAAACAACACAAAACGATGCACATCAAGTGAGACCTAGGTGTTCCTACACAACTTCTAGACAGTTAGGACAGAAAGGGAAGTCCAACCACCTTAAAGAGAACTCCTCCAGGGACATCTCTCAGTCAAGGTGAAACTGTTTCGACAGAGATTTACTTTGTTCATCGGCAAGATATACAACTTTTGATACGAAACGGAGGATTTGTCTAGATGAAGATGTACTATATGAACGCGTTTATTTGGAATCTATTAACTTACTTTGCTGTGGACTGTCATTTGAGTGAAATTTGGTTAGCATGTTACATTCATTTATATATCATCTTGTGGCAAAAAAGTGGGACACGTGTTATACTATACATACATACATACATACATACATACATACATACATACATACATACATACATACATACATACATACATACAAACATACATCTGAATCCATCCTCACTAACTTTCTCCACACTTCCTTATCATTGCATATTCCTTTCGCTTCAACAACATCCATACACCGAGCCATACATGCTCTTTTATTCCTAAAACTTTTAATGTTTCTCTTTTTTACACATTCGTCTACATAATGTAAACACGTCTTACATGATCTAGCCCTTCCTTTTGATCCACACACACTTCCATAATATATTTGCTTCATCACTCGATCCACACTCATCCTATCAACACAACCAAACCAACGTTAGACACTTATTTCACATTGACATGTTGGATTCCCTTTCAAACCACACTCCTTCAGAATCCATTCATTACTGACTCTGCCTATACGAGTTTTTCCACGCACATTTCTTAGATATCCCATTTCAATAGCATTCACTTTTAAAAGGGTGGTCTTTTCCCTACAGCTAGGCATGGAAACAATGTAAAGCCAACCCGGAAACAGGCGATACTTTCCTGAATGATAGTTCTAATAGTATAGCGAGTGATACAATCACAACAAGGTGGATGATTTATCTCACTAGTATATGTTGCCTTATAATTGAAGTATTGTTGTTGCTTATGAAACTGACTGGAAATTCTTTACTTGAAGATTGAAATTAATTATAAACGCTCGTTCAAAATAAACACATGGTAGTGATCAAACACATGGTAATGATCAAAAGTTTGTTTGCAAATAATTGCATCTGGACTCAAATGGATTTAATTTATTCTTTAGAATGCTCATACGTTGCATGGAAGCTAAGTTTTGACATGCATTGGTTCAAACATGTGACATAATTATACTAGCAATGCATTTATTTCTCAAGACGTCACTGTAGAAGTTCTCTATGTGAACACCTCTCTTTGAAAGGTAAAGTCTGGCCAATCCTTTCATTGAATAACTACTATGGACACACCAAGTCTAACATTTTCCCGACTACGTTAATGTTTCAAGTTGAAGATAGTAGTAGGGTTGTGAAACTAATATCATTAAAAAAAAATAATATAGGATAGAGCAACAACGAATGCATCACTAGAAGTTTCATCAGCATTAGAGTATAATCTTTAAATTGAATGGCGACCATTTATTTTGCAGTGTTAACGTTTAAAAAAAGGAGAAAGTCTAACTTGAGCACAGCCTTCATCGTGACTGTGAATAATACAAACGTGTTTGCGATGGTTTGCTTGTATTAAACAAAATATATATTATTCAATTCATATAAGGCCCTTTGTCCATCGTGGAGACTAAAACCAAGCGACTAATCGCCCACCACAAAGCAACCAATCACCCAAACAACTTTTGCATCTAAACAATAATTCGCTTGTCCACCAGGGCGACTACGACCAAAGCACTGGGCAATATATTGCTGGAAACCAAACTTGTTGCCAGGTGCTCAGTTGACTGTGAGTCGTCAGCAGCATATGTGTAAGAGCCTACGCTGTGTTTGGTTTTCATTTGGGTGAGCTTAACATTTCTAACTTTTTGCGTTTTTTCTGAAATTTTTCACTTTTTGGTGACAAAATGCCACGGACTAAAATAAATAAAGAAAAAACGTCTAGTGTAAACTTTGTTGTTGAGATAGAAAATCCCCTCTGTCTATACATTTACACTCTTGAAGAGCATTCGAAGCGGAATGTAGCTGACGCAGCTTAGGAAAAAGTTTAAAAAGCATATGGAGAGACAGGTAGGAAAATTAATCAATACTAAACCATAATTCAAGAGCTTTAAAGCGTACGTATCCCACGACGAGGTCCTCACTAGATGAAGACAGTCTCACGAATGATCAAAGATAGGTTTCTTGTGTGGACGAAAAACAGGCAACTAATCGTAAGTGACTACACGATTCATCGTAACGCGTTGGTTTTCTTGATGGACGAAGGGCCTAAATATGTATATAAAAAGGGAGGCCCTGAATAATTTTCTATCGTTTTGGTTGGCAGGCTGACTTCCAGAATGCCAACACGACTATTGTGACCGAATCGTCATTAGTCTGTGGGTTGATGTATACGTCTATACTTGGCCTGCCCTCGATTGGATTATACTTTCAAAATAACACATTAATTCAGTGAATCGTCTAGTAGTTTATCTATAAGGTGAACCTTTAAAATCGACCCTTAATGTAATGCATGGACCTATTCTTTTATAAAAACCCTAACAATGCGAGTACAAATTATAAACTTCTTTAAATTCTCCGATTGTTAATATATGTCAAAATAAGGGCATGGAAAGAATTTAAATCTTTTCTGTTATTTTGTTTTGTCTATGTGTCTTTTGGATTAGGATTTTAACTAAAATAGCTGTATTATACCCACATCAGGGCCCTTTCACTTGAAATACTAAACAAGGTTTGAACCTTGACAGGGAAAATGCTTTGACTTATCTTTATTTATTTGCCATAAAAAACTAATCAGCAGGTGCTCAAATGATGTTTACCCAAGAAAATGCAAAACACATATCACAAATAAAACAATCACAAGCATTATATAAAAATGCATTTAAATCTTTACAGTATTACTTAACGAAGTAAACAATAAGGTGGTAGGTTTATTCCGATGAATTGAATTTTACTTATTTTTTTATTTCAGACAACGCTCAACTATTAATATTTAATTGAGTCACACAATATTTGGCTTTCGCTCTCCATAAAAAAAGTTTAGTTTAACTATTTTAATAATTTTTGAACACCTGCTGTGGATATTTTTGTAACCTTAAACAAATCTAGTTCCGACAAAACTGAACGTAACATCATTACAAACGCTAGTTTTCATGTGTACACCTCCATAAATGGAAACGGTTCGGAATTAATGATCATATATTATAATGAGATAGAATAGTCAGAGTTAATTAATTAATCAATCAGTTTTTTTTATACATGAACATGTTTGAAAAGATAATAAATCACCAAAAAGTAAGTTGGGCCGAAATTGGGTAAGAACATTATATAAATGGATTTATAACAAACTGTGTAAGCATACGTACTTTCCAAAGATGTAATTATTATATAATTAGTTCGCTCTTCAATATAATTTTGGTAAGGTATGGCCACTATTTAAATAAAGCTGTATTACTTTGGTTCCTTAAAAACAAAATGCTTGATTGAAGTACATTGATATAAAAAGTTGCATATTTCCACTAAGAAAACAAGATTAAAAACTAAACAGTTAAAATGGTGTTTTTTAAACTATGTTTCTAACAAGCTAAATTTAAAAATTAAAATCAATAGCTCTAGACCAATCTTGATAGGCTTTAAACACAACTGTTTTATAGTTTATTTCGGGTCGGCAAAAAATTAGGCCGGGGATAGCAAACATTTCGAATAAACTAGGGTCAAAGGTTTTCCCTGATCTTTAGTAACATCTCACTCATGCCAATGGGCCTGCTGACTGACGTAAGCTTGATTCAAAAGTTCACCGAAAGTATAGAACAGAATCTGGCTGAGTGGCGCAGAAACTCACACGCTGTATGTTGGCCCATTGTGAATTGCAAAGCAAACTTAAAACAGCCGACTATCAACATATTTTATTTTCTAGTAGATGCACATATCTTTTAAATCATTCTTCCGATGGATGTTTTGAAATTATATTTCAATGTCGTGGCACTCTCCAATACATGGTTACACACACATATTCCATTAACTTGTTATTTCAATTCTCCTCACAATGGCTAGCGGAGATATCTGCTTGCTTCTGCCTGGACAGTACATGCATTGTCAAATGCGCATGCGCACCAATTTGAGATTGTTAAGTTTGAAAGTTAATTGGTTCTCCTGTGCCGAACATCTCGGGCAGAGCGGAAAAGTAGAGATGAGTTGAACTTTATCAGACCAGCTCGCGCCGATGAGGTGTAAATCTTGTGATGGTCTTAGAGCTCGTCACGTGACCCCCTTTTCTGTTCTGCGCTTGTTTTTCGGCGAACGTGTGAAACCACAGTAAATGTCAAGATCCGGTGACAGGGACGGGGTTTGAATACACAACATAATTCAGAAACTTATGCATATTTCGCGCGCAAACTATTTTTTATAAAAGTGATAGAACATACAGAACTGCCTATTAGGTATAACATATCTAAAACAAAGGTAAAATAACTGTTTCACCTGTTATCCTATAACTGTTACTATAAAAGCAATTTTACTTAAATACATTTTTTAAACATGTTTCAAATGTGCATCTAGATTAATAAAATGAAGAGGTTATCAGTCTGTTTATCATGAGCATTGTGCGATATTTACCGCATGCCTATTTCCAAAATTCTAAAAAAAAGTGGCTCTTATGTAAGAACATGCTCACCTTAAAGCAGGAATTTTAAGAATTTTGATTTTATTCTTTTAATTAATTAAAAAACAAAAATGAGTAAATACTAAACGGTATTTTTCTATAAAGAAGAACTATCCTATTGGAACCCAGTTACCCAGGAACTATTTAGGCTTAAGCTAGATTAAATGTTTCTACTGCTCACACAGTTTTCTCTCTATCACCAACAGTTCATCTCATCGGGACATTTATGGTGTGGATGCAGGGAGCACGAAAGGTTTAAGTGTTTTTGCAGTTTTTTTAGCTAAACTTATTTTGATCAAAATAAATCAAATATTCCTTCTAAACAAATATATAGATTAATTTTCTTCACGTGGTGCTATCAACAGTTGCTGAATTTCAGCCATAGTCATCGTGGTATTATCTATAAAAAAATTTAATAAACAGAAAAAGAGTTCATGAAATCACAAGACACACTCGACATTTACTGTTGAGGTAACCAAGTGAAAAAAAATCCTCTTGGTTCGTATAAGAGCAGTATTTGATTTAGTCTGAGCAAAAATGTTTTGGTATAAAAATTGCAAAACAACCTTACTTTTCTCACTTTTCCTGCATCCCTACCATAAAGAACCTCCCCGAAAAGGGTGTGCGATTAGTATATCCAGTTGTTTACTGGGCAAAGGTACATGAGTACTGCATAACCTTACCACAAACTGGGAATCGAGGGATGTAGCCCAGACACGAATAAATAATTAAACAAAAATGTGAGATTCTTAACTAGGTCTAGGCCAAACGCTTTCTACTCAATCTGTTTATCAATCGACCAGTGTCATCCACTCGATCAAGCTATGAGCTACAATTCTATTATTTCAGTTCATACACCATGTCAACAGACTTAATACACGACGCAATGGAGACAATAAAATACCATCTTGAATGGATGTGGTTTGGTTACAAAATTAAACACTCTTTATACTATGTCTGAATTTTGTACCAGGCCTGTGTCCGAGATCTTTATTTAGTTCAAAACTTTTCTTCCAGAACGGAAGCTTGGAGACAAAATGACAGATCAGGAACAATTACTTAAGTTTCTTTGAAATTGAAAGGATCAACATTTGAGGCTAAGGCTTCCTATTCACGATTAAACACTGACTGACACTATCTTTGTTAAAGTATCTCTGGAATCTTTTTTTATAATAAATTTTTTTATTTTATTAAAAGGTGTGACCCTTTGACCTTTTTCCTGTCGCGTCTTTCCCTAGATAATGAAGGCTATCTTTTCAAGAGGAAAATTGTGTGGAAAAGTTTGCAAGATGGTAGCCATTTGTTCTTGTATAATGTGACAGGTGTAAGAGACAAAACATTTTTCTCAGTGGCATTGAGATGTAAAATCTAAGTCTGGAGATCGATACTGGTTGGGGACATGGCAGGGATAGTATTTATTACGCTGCAAACTCATAGCAACTTACTATTAAAGATAAATCTTTATTTTTGTACTACAATTTACTTGTGTAACCCTGGCTGGAAATAATATAACACAATTCGCTGTGGATTATGTTTCTTATTTTTATCTATTTCCATAGTTTCAGTGTAAAACCTACAAAATGATATTTAACTAAATATTATTGGCAATTTAACTTTCATTCTTAATATCAACAGTTAATACATATATTTAAAACTAACACAAAGCATACATTTTGTTAAATAACTTAATTTTTGTCAATAGATTAGGCCTATATCTTTTCCAAACTCCCCTAACTACAAATTTTCTTATCTTATTTGACAATAAAATTATATAAACAAATAAGAAATGTTTGGACTGAAATAATAGATATAACAACGCCATAAGGATTTGGTCTGGTTTAATTCTGTATCGTGTTTAGTTGAAATCCAGACTTTAGCTCAAAACACAAATACGACCAAAAATACTTTTAAAATTACAACTAACATTTTACGTAGGCAGTAAAAAAATTTAATAATAAAAGCATCCTGATAAAATATTTTTCTATGCCTAATATATTCTTCATGGAATCAAAAAATAATCTAGGAAAATACTTTCTAACACAAGAGAAGGTTATATTCAAAGATTCACACAACTATTATAAATGGTAGGTTATTAAAACAAAAATAAGCATAACCCTTTTCTATTTTTATTTGTGCTAAGGAGGCTTCATGTATGAGGAAAAAGGACTAATTATTTTCTGAAGAATAAATTATATTCCTAAATAATATGACAGACAATATATACATAATAACAATTGCAATTAATTCGATGTATGTACATTATTTTCTTGAAGGATACGAAATAATTTAATAACAATAAAACCAATAATATTGACTTTATAAAACTAGCCTAACCTCACCTCAAAACTCCTTCCTAACAAAACCAAATTAATTGGGCAAAAAATGGTCTGAGCTTTAAACGGTAAAATATTTAATATTTATAGAGGAAACTACGAGACAACCATATTGATTGAGGATGGAAGAATCTCAGTTTTACATTTCAGTTGGATAGCGACTGAAATCACAAAGTAAACTATTTATACAACCCACCAACTTTGTCTATACTATCTTAGCGAGAGGAATAATAAGCTTAGTGTTCCTGATTCATAATTGGCAAACTACTCTCCAACCTTGTACGAACATAACTGTGCTAAATTGTTACCACTTTGTTCTGAGACTGGTTTGTGCTTCAAATTTGACATTTGTTTGTGGATTGTGGATATAGGGTTGTATTTAGTTCCAGGCACCTCTATCCAAGATATATCTTGTCTTACTCCCCTTTCCTGTCCACCCCCACTACATTAAAGAGGAAAGGGTGAGAAGACGTGTTCCATCGAGGGAAAGTGAACATCTGAATAGGATGAAAGCTCCGACTTCCACACTACCTGCAGGCCAGAAAATATTAAACGGACGCCTGTATCCGTATGACTAGTGGATTGAGTCAGGCATAGTAAGGTACTGCTAATGTACAGTACAAACTACTCCGTGAGGAATAGGTCACTATACTTTATATAATACAAAATTAAATACAATAATTGATTATGGATCCATACTCAACTCTCGCTTCGCCCCAAAACTCCCAACGAGGTTGTAAACTAATGTAACTACAGAGCCGTTTTTTGATAGGTCTTACCGTTTAGCCACAAGAGGCCTCCAAATAAAGGTCCTCACCGACTTTAAAGTTGCTCCGCTATTTTGAATTTTTTTCGGGGGTTAGATATTTTTTTAAAACTTTTTGGAGTTTTTGCGTCGGTTACAGGCTAGAAGCTATAAGTTTGCCAAATTTCAAGTTTATATCTCATCTGGAAGTGGGTAAACATTAATGTCTTGAGTGAGTGAGTCAGACGTGTGGCTTCATAGTAGTATAATATTCACTGATGCTGCATGATATGCCGGGCTTATTGGGCGCCATAGTAAGATTCTGACAGGAGGAAACATTATGTAAAATACAAACATGTTTCTTACAGGTCAATGGTGATAACATTCTACTTTATTATTAATATAATTTGACAGGAATTGATATTATCTATGAACAGTGACAATTTCAGACCATATTACATAAATTTCGTTTCTGGGTGTATTTCTTTGTATTTATATTGAATTTTGAATTAAATGTTTATAAATTCATTTACTACTTTAAGCTTTTCCTCATTAATTCCAAATTCAGATATAGTCTTTAAGATGTGTTCATACCATGATGCAGGCCCCAAACATTTTTTTTTCAACTAAAGATATTTTTCAAATTAAGTTTGTTCAAACCTATATTCTATTTGGTTTATCATGCTGTATAAAAAATCATAATGATAGTTTTTACTGTGTGCTTTCTTTATCTGACTCAAAAACGTTGCTAGAAGCTGGTATTTGGTTTTTTTCTAATCATTTAGGAGGTTTAATCTTTCTTGGTTCTGTAAGTTTCATTATTTAATTTTTAATTTAAAACTCATCCCAAACACTCTCGGATGCAATATCTGATATACTGATTCTTTTTTTTATACATTGTAGTTTTATATATTGGTTTCGAGTAAGGTCTACATATATAACGACAAGACTCATCAAAATTTCGAGGTTGACATATTCACGAGAAAGTAAAAAATAATTACACAGGTACAATATACGTTCTTTTACTCCTAAATTCAGTAAGTATTTCCAATGGCTTGAATTTAGGTTGAATGGTGAGAAGAGATTGTATTAGTGGTTAAATACACACATTTTACTATAGGCTTACAAGACAGCAGCCGGAGAAAATATAATAGTATTGTCAGTAATTCTGACCAAATGCAGTAGAAGCTATAACCTATTTGTAACCAGAAATAATAAATATCGTAAATTAAATGTCAACAACACAACGATATTTAAAAACAACAACGATACATCTGAAAGCTTTAAAACATGTAATAGAGCTATTCCAACCTGAAAGGTAAAACGTCGTTAAAATATTTTTGTGTTTCAGAAATTTTTAGCAATTTTAAAAACAATTTTATGTTTTTTTTAAGTATTAAAATTTTCAAAATATCGTGCTGGGGAATTGCTTTACTTATCTTCCAAATTCACTATGCTATGATATTGAACTCCTATGTAGAATAAGAGCTAACATAGATAAAAGAAGAAATCGTGTTTGGAATTAAACTGGGATAACTTAAACACACATTTAGTTTTGCTATGACATTGATATTTGTGCTGAAAGTGAAGATGATCTTCAAGAACTACTGAAAGGAATAGATGAAATACTGAAAAATTGGATATAATGCGAGGAAGAACAAAAAGAAAACAAAAGTAATAATTTTTCAGTAAAGGAAAAAAATCAACTAAATATAGAACTAGAAAGAGTAAGGCTACAGCAAATAATGGAGTTCTTGTAACTAGGAAATAAAATAACCGAGGGTAATAGAAGTAAGAAAGATATTTTAGGTAGAATAATGAAGGCGAGGAAAGCTTTTGCTAATGAGAAGATATTGTTTGCCTCAACCAGCATACATTTGGAAACCAGGAACAGGTTCCAAAAGTCAAGTGTTTGGAGAGTTGCACTTTATGAATGTAGAGCATGGACCATTGGCACAAATGATAGAAGAAGATTAAAATAATTTTAAATGTAGTGCCACATCATCATCATCATCATCATCATCATAATCACCATCATCATCACCATTACCATCAGTATCATCACCATCAACTGCTTCCAACCTTTAGTCGGGTCAGTTTAGTAAAATTCCTCCATATCCCTCTATTCTTCCACCACTCTTCCTCCTTTAATTTCTTCCATTCTTCTCCTCTCACTTGAACACTTTCTGTTATTTGCTCCTCCCATCTCTTTCTTGGCCTCCCTTGAGATATCTTCCCTACATACCTCATTTCCATAATTCTATTGGGCATCCTCTATTTTTCCATCCTCATTACATGGCCATACCATCTCAGTCTTGCTTCCTCTACTATCTCATGTACTCCCGTTATCCCAACTATTTCCTGGATAACTTCATTTTTAATCTTGTTTATCCTCGTGACAGCTAACATGTTTCTCATAAACTTAATTCCAATGGCCTCCACTTTCCTAGTCTTGCTTACATTCAATATCCATGTTTCTGCTGCATGTGTGACAATGGGTACAAAGTAGTTGCAGTGGTACAGAAGTATGTTCAAAATATTATGGACCGAAATAGTATCAAATATAAAAGTGCTAATTAAAGCAAATAAAGGAAGGAAACTTTGGAAAGGTATAAAACTAAGAAGATTTAACATATTAGGCAATATACTGAGACATTATAATTTAAATAAGATAGTTCCAAAAGAAGATGTGGAAGGGTGACATTCAAGGGGGAGATCAAGACTGGAGTACATTAATAAGATAGCAAACGATGTTGGCTGAAGAAGGTACAAAGATGTACAAAATTGGGCTACGTTAGGCAAAAGTGGAGCGATGCAGTAAACCAACCCCAAGAGTGAAACTTAACAATGATTTATTAATATATGATTTATTTTTGAACATTGGTACACACTTCTTGTAGTTCTCCTAATTTTGAACTAATTGATTATGATTAACCTTTACTTATATACATTAGTAATGAAACTTCAGAATCAGGTCTATCCACACTGTTTTAGGCATAAATATATTTATATAATTTTCAACCAAAATATTATAATTATATAGAAACGGATAGAAATCAAACACACCAGTGTTTATAACTATAAACAAATAACGTGGCCTTGTAGCACAGATTACGTAAATGCTATAGTTTAGCATGAACTATAGATAGTTCAGCTATCGGTCATGTGGAGAATAAATATAATTAATTTAAACTTCTGGCGTAAATTTCTCGCAAAATAGTTTGTTTAAAAAACCTAAGGCTGGAAGCAAAGATTTTTCTTATATCGCATTTTCGTTGCTTTACTTTAACATCTATTTAACCTCGACAAGAATATATTTTGATATTGTGATATGTTTCGTAAATAATCAGAAATGTGATATTTGAGTAAAGGATGAGTTTAATAAATATTGTTCATTGTTACTGATCACAAGAATTGTTAAAATATTTTTCCGAAACTCTTGCTCCCCCTATGTCCTCAGTAGGAAAACAAGGGTTGGAGAGGGAAGTGCAATGTAATCACATCCTTGTGTTCGAGGTTGTATGTTTGTTCGACTAATGCCTTGCTAAACAGTTTTAAAATGTTAGTTTTAACAACGCTAGAATATTTTAAATAGAAAAAGAAATGTAGTGAAATATAATAATTATATACAAAGGTACACACGCTTTTATAGACGCACACACTGTGAGAAACAGGCTCTTGGGGTGTATTTAATTTAGAATATTATGTTATTTTATAATGTTAAAGTATAATGTTTTGCACGCGGATAAATTGTGATAACACCTGTGCAAGCATATGCGGATAATCAAGCTGATAATACCTACAGTTTGCTCATAGTATTTTAATTCAATGTATTGTACATGTTACACCCCATTGTTGAAACTGTTCATTACATGTACTGGCTTCTTCATTCAACCATTTTATGAAATGGGCAAACATTTAACTAAATTTTGCTTATTTCATGAACTGGAACTTATTGTACTGACTACTACAAATTTAACTGAAATAAGTTTTAAGATGTTAAATTAAACTAACACAATCTAGTTCAACCTAACCTTCTGTTATAATACGATTAAAAGTAAAATTAACTTAAATACCAATCCTTTTCTTCCCTTGTCCATTTCATTTGCTGGGCAAAAACTCGCCCAGTTCAATAAATGGGTAACGATTGCAAGCTGCCCAGTTCATAAACTGGGCAGCACGAGCGCTTCAAAATTAAACAAAATTGATTTTTTTGCCCAATTCCTGAAACTATTGTGAATAAGAGCCTGATCGAGGAATGGGAAAAAATTGAATCGATTCATGAACTGGGCAACTTCACGAATCGGGTGTAACATACATAACTTATTAAGTTTAAGTCTAAATACACGTTTGTATTTATTGGTTCATACGCGTACTAATCTTTTATTATTTAAATAGTTTACACTTAATATAATTTTGTATTTTAATAGTTTTAAGTGAGAGTTTTCGACCATTTCCATAAATTAGAAGCGTACACATTGACAACCAGATGACGAACAAAATAAACTTTCTAAGAGCAAGCTTTATATTTAAAAATAAATATACAAAAACCATAATATGAGGATGTTTCCAAATAAACACGGTAAAATTTACTGTCTTCACAAGAGGAAACAAACCACAATTTTACAAAAACAAAAACACACCAGGGTTTAAAAAACAGACAAAAACCGCCGAGGAAATGAATGAGCGACCACAATAATCGGAAGATGTCGACTATAGTTTTGACAGATTAAGTTTTCTTTTTTTTGTCAAGCAAGCACCTTACGAGTCCCCTCCGGTAAAACTGAACTAGGGGTAGCTTCGTGGTCCACCCGTCTGTAGAAGTCCTGGGGCATGGGTGGTGGCATCTATAGGGAGAAATAACAAGTTACACACATGGCTAGCAGGTCCGGCACACACCACTCCTGATACACTGCCACCTGCAAGGAGGGGTGGGGGTATTCATAAAATAAAACACAAATAGAAGAACCAGTTTCACAGGAAACTACTTAGGCATAATTTACTTTAGAAAAAAAAGAAGAGAGGAGGAACTAAGACATAGATATATAAAATAAACAATTGCTTTCTTCTTTAAGCTACCCCTATTTATCATGTGCGTTTTATGAGATATTCACAGGTACACAAAAACCTTCCATAACAATTTTAAAATATATAAAACATGATTTTAAAATAAACATCCAGTCACTTTGAACATAAGAGTTAAAAAAAAGAGATTGAAACATAATAAAGGTTATCTGTATAATGTTGAAGTGATTTCCAATAAGTTAATATTATCCACATGTTGCTAACTATGCCAGTAATTATATTTCATACTCAAAACTGGAATATGTAGGTGGTAATTGAAACCCTCGACCTTTAACCTCGTAAACAATATTGGACTCTCCAGATCATGTGCATATTAATTATTGAAGATATTATTCATAGCACAAACCATAATCTATTTGTAATAATCAATTGATGGTCAAATTAATTCATAATGTATTTCGGTACATTAATGTACACTACATTTATCCTGAAAGGTATCAAAACTGCCTTGCTTGGTTCCACTATGGCGTGGATTATAAGATGGGACTACACAAACTAGGTATTAATTGTGCACCTGTTAGATTCGTTATAGTTAGATTTAATTAACCTGATGTCCGTCAACTTCAATCTCTAGATAAATTAAAGCTCAATAATGTAGAACCCCTGCTGCTGTAATTACACTTAGAATACAAACATTAGAAGGTACAATGGTACAACTATCGACACCTAAAAGTCGATATCTATTATTTAATTTTCTTCAGTGTAAAACTAATGGCATCAGGAAATCCTGAGTCATTATGGTTGAGAATGAATATGGAGAGCACAGGTGGAATGAAATTAGCACCTAGCCTTAAAAATGTCGATTAAATTCCTTCTATCAGAATATATTGTTTATATAATTCAATTAAAAGTTTTTGTTAGAAATTATACATCCGCTAAAGCTGAGTCGAAATGGTTCGAGTACACTCGGATGAAGTAAACACGGACTGAGCTATAAATGATAGATTCCTTGTTACAAGTGCACTAGGACTACTTTCTTGGATCTTCCCCGTGTGGTCTTTTAAGAGTTCCTTCACTTTCCATCATATTTAAACGCTACTCGGTCCAAATACGTTCGAACGAATGTTGGTCACCGCCCGAGTATTTTGATCGGATGACATTGTCCAAGTGCACTCGGATTGGGTGTATACACTATCCGAGTAACGTCCGAGTGAATGCCACAAGCTAAATAGGATCAAGCAAACTCGTACAAGCAACGCTCGAAGAGATGGATTTCTAGTTCTGCTACTTGGATCTTTATAAAGATGGCCGATCTCATATAAAGGTATCGGAGCTGTCGCGGATATGTTGATATATGAACGCTAAAATAATCAAAATCACCCGCGTAAAGTGAAGAAGACAATTTTAACCCGTAACTAGATGTTCAGGCGCTAAGAATAAGATACATCTAAGAATAAGAGACATCTACTAATTTTTCCGTTCAGTTTCTTTTCTAGAACAAGCTCCTTTCGCCGTCACACGTCCCGCCACCATTTTGGAATGATACTCGTATCCGAGGTGACTCGCGAATGTTGAGCATGGTCTTAATCCACTCGGCTCGGATGACGCCATACAAATGGGCTCGGATACCATACGATTAGTGACCGAATGAGCATTAGATCCTATTTCCACGAGCGTATTTAGCAGCGTGGCAGAGCTGCTGTCGCGCTACCAATATTAAACCGTGTTTTCAATGATAAAATCATATTATTTCGCCATTTTGGACCCCCCTATCTCCCTCCCTCTAAAAGGAATAAAGATGATTTTTTATGCATTGTATGAATTAATGGTAGTTAATAACGAGACTTGTAAATTATTGGTGTGAAATAATTCACAATAATTCACAATACACATTGTTGTACATTAAATCTAAATTTATTGTATTAAACTGGTAACACTTATAGCATTATAATATTTTTTTAAATCTACTCGGGATTCATCCTCCCCCATTCTTTCCTGTTCCTCTCTGTATTACGCAAGCATTGTTCGGATCTCCCCTCCCCCCTAAGGTATTTACGTAATACTTAAATTTGGAATAAACTTTCTGCACAATAATTTCCATGATCTTGTTTTTTCTTGCTTATTGGTGTGTTCAGATTACTTTGAACCCCAAACGGCTGGTGCCATCTCTATCTCACTAATACATATTTCCACATCTAGCCTCTCAAGGTTAATTGTTAGCCTAGCACAACAACACGTGGTTCTGTTTTGAAAGAGTCGCGCGTATTTCTACCACCCGTGACAACAGGACCATTTAATGTAATGTATCTATCTACACTGGCAGCGCTGCTGGGAAACGCCGCGGCTAGTCGCGAGGACGGGCGATCGTGCGCGGCAGCAGCACTGCTAAATATGATCGTGGAAATTGGTTCTTAGTGTGCTCGGTCCCATCGTACTCGGATTGTGTTCTGGACCAATACACTTTACCTAAACACATACAGTATGTAAATCTGAATATTTGTGGACCTTAGGTGTATTTCTCTTTGTTCTTAGATAATAAATTTGAGTCCTACACCTTGAACCGCTTGACCAAGAAACTTAGAACTCAAGATACATTGTTTACGTATCCAAGGAGATCCATTCACCTAAAATATATTACTAAAATTTAGGGTTATGTTGTTATTTATTGCGAGTCTGACCACCAGTTCGGTTAGCTCATAAACGAAGAAAAATAGAACACCTTAAATTAGGCATAGGCTTGAGTAGCTATATAACCTGATTTGGGAAGCTATTAAAGTTACTAAATCACTCTAAATAAATTAATAAATCAAGTCGTATTATAAATACCTAAAATGTAGCACAACAAATATTGTAAAATGTTATTAATACCAGGCGTAATAAAATATTAACTTTTTGTGAATTTTCTAGAGTTTTCTTTCAACCAAAATCAGGGTAAACGTAAATAAACCTTATGGTGTATTCCTTGTACTATGTGCGCCTAGGATATTGTTATTTTTACTTTTGTATATATTTTACGATTGGTATTATAAGCCACGTTAGCACTGGGGGGAGCGGGAGGGTAATTTGAAAGTAAAAACACGGCATACTTACTTAGTAGAACATTAGGGTGTGGCCCTTAGGCGTATTTTTTAAACTAAAATAATGCGAGCCTAATTCCTTAGACTGCGTAGCCAGCAATGATGGTAACTTTCGGATAAAATTATAAATATGAAGCTTGGCAAGAGAAACCTTTAGGTATTTATAACATATTGTATATTGTGAACCTGATGACTTCGACTACGTGACCACATATCCACGTAACTAAATTCCAAGAAACATAGAACTAGGAAATTCAGCATGGCCTACGTATTTATGGGTTTCAGCCTACTAAATTGCGTAATCACCGGTGACTCAAAGATTAATAAATGTAAACAATTGTAGCTTGGTGGATGTGCACATCAGGCGTTTTTAAAATATATATTGCAAACCCCTTTGACTGTGGGATTTTATGCAAGTCAATAGAACTGATTATTCGCATACTACTATAGGAAAATTGAAATTGTGCCACTAAAGTAAAAAAAAACTTGTTCTGTACATATCGTACAACCCTGATTATTTGAATCGTGTGATCACCAGTTTTTGATGGTGATAATACATAAAATAACTACTCACTATCAGAAGATGCTGTTAACCATAGTATCGATTCGTTTTCTGGCAGTATTTTTCGCCAAGGATAACAACTAACCGTAATCTCAAATGCATTTGACAAGACCACTCACTATCTTTATCCGAGCAACGACGGGCACTTGCAGCAGGTATAGGTTATAAAATATGCCTGATTTTGTTTGGAAGAACAGTAAAGAAGATTCTAGGAGTTTTCTTTGCGGTCAACATTAATAGCATTTTACCTTATTTGCTGTAATCACACGACCTGAGTTGAGAGGCATGTTTGTTTAGTATTGTTGTGATCTGGATTGTGAATGACTTGTACACAAATAGAACATATGCGCTGACAGCATAAAGAGAGTGTCCGCATTCCTCGCGATAAACCATGCCAGAAGGTGGAATAAAAACTATTGTATCCAGCTGACAGGGATGACTAATCACCATTGAGTCTAGGGGAGTCACTCTGCCTGTTTTTGGAGCTACGTGGGCTAGTACACCGGAACATCAGTACCTGTATTGGGGGGCTACCATTCCTTGCAATACTTTGTTCTGCCACAAACTTTTAAATAGTCTTTTAAATTCTTTCATATCTTTTAATATTTCTTATCAACATTACATTTTGTAATATACATAGTAGTACAAATAAAAGACAAAAAACCCAAGCCGAACGTCAATTATGAACCGTACGCCCTCTTTACCTAGGCCACAACACATTCTGACAACCATAAGCCCACATCTGGAAGGAAGGGGGTGGAGACAGCGTTATTTTATAAGTATTGATACTATCTATCAAAAGTAACAGCTGCAGTAACATGACTTAATGTATGTATATATTAAAATGTTTTAGCAGCTTTAGTAACGAACTTCTACTGTTGTTCCTACCAAAATCATACTATAGCTTTGACTATTAAAAGGAAATTGAGTGGAGTCATTAATATTCACTCTTTGTTACATCATTACATGGAGAATATAGTTAATATTCTTAGTCAAAACTTCTGAGCTTAAGGTGGTGGGGAAAGGAACACGAGTTAAGGTCAGTATTTTTGAAGTTTTTGCCCTAAGGTAGATTAACAATTAATCCAGTAGATATATTTAATTTAACTTTCTACACGTATAAGTATCAAAAGTTCTTAAATATTTGTCACGAGGCTTGTGGAATTTTAATGTGACTTTTTCTCTTCATTTAAAATATTTCTGTTCAATTTCCACGATTATCATGAAAAATGCTCAAGAGCTGTTGATTCTACTATAATATGAAGAAAATACAAATAAACGGATCTACTGGAGCAATATTATTTTTACTATGACAATTTTTTTTTTTACTTTACCTCGACACCTTGGAGCGAAATTAGTTTAATCGTAAAAAAAATCCAACTAGAGATTTCGATAAAACTTATCATTGTAATGTTGTAGTACTATTAAAGATAACATTATTTTATTTGAATTATGTCTGTATAAATCCAATAAATTCTGAGCTATAAACAAATATATATACATTTTAATTCAGGTCTCTGAAAATGAATTTGATTCTTATGTTCTTTGGTGGAAAAAGATGTTTCTCATTTCTCAATTTTTCTGTGACAGTGTTCCTAGATATTAACGCCATAGAGTAAGTAAGTAAGTAAGTAACATGCAACATTGTATATTATTTTATTTATGACCTTTGATTTAGTATTTCTACAACGATGTAGAGACCAGCTATTTCCTTCCACAAAGCTTCGCGAATTTTTAGTAATGGTCTATTTTAATATAAAATAGGGAGAAATACTGTGCGGTGCACCGTAAAATTATTTTAAATATAAAAACTGCAAAAATACTGACCTTAATTCGGGGTGATTTCCATCACACCTTAACGAGTAGCGATGATAATCACATTTTCCCAACCCTATATTCTGGTAGTCAGAGTTAATGTTCGAGGGTGGAGGACCAATCAGCGCTCAACTCAACCATCCTGATTCATACATTGATGACATGTATCGATTTTGTCTGTCCCTTCTCTTTTAATCTGTCCCTTAGTAACAATGGCGGAACTAAGGTCTAAGGGACACTACGCGCATCATCATTATGGGGGCTCTGTGGATACATGATGCATATAACAAATACTCATAATTCTGAACTAAAATTTATTCACGCAGCTTGAGAAATTATCAATACATTTTTTTAACATAATTTTGAGTACTATATTTATTACATATACCCTACGTACACTCATTTTATCCTAAACTATCGCAGCAATATATTAATTGATTACAATATTGAAATTACAATAGAGGTTACACCATAGTGGAATCAAGCAAGGTAAGTTTGCTATCTTGTAGCAGTCTTACATTACCTTAGTACACTATAGGCCAGTTTTATAATCTGACTTAGTACACCTCAAGTGTGGCGCTGTATTAAATACAGAATGAAACCTACTATACCTAAGCTCGAATGGAATGGTTCAATTCCCATATGAAATTAACCCATTCCATTCTGGTAGATGTAGGTCTCATCCTGTATTTAGTATAGAGCAGGTCTTGAGGCGTGCTAAGTCTGACTATGAAACTGGCCCATTCCATCCATAGGCCGTCCGGTCACCCTATATTAAATAGATAGACTAGTATTTACGTTTATATTAGCTTGCTGATCAATCTTCTCTTATTTGGTGTTTTACAATAGCAATGTTGATAATACTCTCATTGGTGGTTCCATGGAATGAGGCCTCAGTCTCGTCTGGTAAGTCAGTGAAGACAATGGCTGAATCTACTTGAATGGGTGCACAAGGCAGGTTTTCTTTAATTATTCTTTTAATGTACTAACTGTTGTTTCAATTTTGAGTTGATGTCAAAACATGTTGTAAGTAAACTAAACAAACCTTATAAATTAGGTTTCACAAATAAGACTACCAAACAAAAAACCAAAAAACAATCATTTTTCAATAAATAAGTGTAAATAAATACTAAAGAAGCTATTTTATTCTAAATTGAACTTTGTTAACCGTAGAACAAAATTAAATCAGAGTTATCTGAACATTCGAACACCTTACTTACACAGTAATGGATAATTATATCCAAAGGCAAGCTAGATGGCAGCAATTACGTACAGTAACATTTTCATAGAAGGACCCTTTTATAAAAATAAAAATACATTCACGTGATCTCATTTAAGTTCTGGTCTAGATTATCAGCAAATGTGGGAACCAACAGTAAGCTAAGCACTCCCCCGTTACCATGAGCTGACTATACTTTTACCAACGACTGCATGGAAATAAGAAGGGAAAACCAACAAAAATATAAATAACATGTAGAAGATACTTCTTCTTTATGATTCTTTACAAGGGCATTAGGTAACACATTTTACTACTGAGTTAGTGGTGCCAGATTCGATTTAAGGCACTGCCGAAGCATTTATCGTTGATAAAATTGGTTCTTATCCATTTTACGGCGTGGAATAAACGTCTGTAACACTGAATATCGTGTATTTACAAAGTTATGTTTAATTATAAATCGATAACCTTTAAAATAAAATGGTTTGGAACGTAAACGTTAATTTTTTCTAATAAATAATAATTAATAAACTTCCGAGCAAATTACTTATTTTATTGGGGAAACACACACGTTTTCAGGTTGTTAATGCTATTCATCTGGCCCGTTGAAAATCACACAAACATGTGTCTCTTGACGTAGCATCGTTAATTTTGATTATTCACACGAATTAAAATTGGTTTGATAAAAAAAAAAGGTAGCAGGCGTGCGTTGACATGAAACCCGAAGTGAAATAAAATGATGGATTACAATCGAGGCAGTAGATCGTTCTATACATGATTTGGGTCGGACCTAAAACTGTAATTAATCAATTACGCTATAATTATTTTACATGGGTATACAGATTTTAATGGAGCGATTACATCCAATAAGCTATCTTTAAATATCATGTACCGGCACATGATATTTTGATAATTGTTTGTAAACGAGAATAAAATGGAGTCTCCAGTCTGTAGCCGGGTCACTTTAGTAAAATGTCTCCTTCTTTCTCTACCCTTCTCCCATTCTTCCTCCTTTAATCGCTTCCATTCTTCTTCTCTCCCTTGCACACATTTTGTTATTTGTTACTCTCATCTCTTTCTTACTCTCCTTTGCGGTCTTTTTACTACATTCTTAATTTATGTAATTATTTTTGGAAACCTCTCGTTTTACATCCTCATTACATGACCGTACCTTCTCACTCTTGCTTCCCCTACTATCTCAAATACTATTTGTATCCCCACAATCTCCAGAATAATTTCATTTAACAGCAAAACTGAAATAATCAATTATAAACACCTGACCCCTTCAGCTTGGCAACGTTAATTCGGGACTCTCAAATTATAAATCATGTTACAAAAGGATAGATAGTCCAGGTAGGTCAAATGTTTTTGGTCTCTTCCCCTTAGATTCCCTAAAGCGCCCCACACACGGTCTGTTAAGACTGATCAGTAAGATCTGATCAGTCCGAACTGCCGTGTTAATGCAAGGAAGGTTGGGTGATCAGTCCGAACTGACGGATTGACGGTCTAATGGATTTTCATCAAACCGGACTGTGGACTGACTGTCCATCAGTCCAAACAGACCGTGTGTGGGGAGAGCGGGCGGGAGGTCAGTCCAAACTATCAGTCCATCAGTCCAAACAGACCGTGTGTGGGGAGAGCGGGTGGGAGGTCAGTCCAAACTATCAGTCCATCAGTCCAAACAGACCGTGTGTGGGGAGAGCGGGTGGGAGGTCAGTCCAAACTATCAGTCCATCAGTCCAAACAGACCGTGTGTGGGGAGAGCGGGTGGGAGGTCAGTCCAAACTATCAGTCCATCAGTCCAAACAGACCGTGTGTGGGGAGAGCGGGTGGGAGGTCAGTCCAAACTATCAGTCCATCAGTCCAAACAGACCGTGTGTGGGGAGAGCGGGTGGGAGGTCAGTCCAAACTATCAGTCCATCAGTCCAAACAGACCGTGTGTGGGGAGAGCGGGTGGGAGGTCAGTCCAAACTATCAGTCCATCAGTCCAAACAGACCGTGTGTGGGGAGAGCGGGTGGGAGGTCAGTCCAAACTATCAGTCCATCAGTCCAAACAGACCGTGTGTGGGGAGAGCGGGTGGGAGGTCAGTCCAAACTATCAGTCCATCAGTCCAAACAGACCGTGTGTGGGGAGAGCGGGTGGGAGGTCAGTCCAAACTATCAGTCCATCAGTCCAAACAGACCGTGTGTGGGGAGAGCGGGTGGGAGGTCAGTCCAAACTATCAGTCCATCAGTCCAAACAGACCGTGTGTGGGGAGAGCGGGTGGGAGGTCAGTCCAAACTATCAGTCCATCAGTCCAAACAGACCGTGTGTGGGGAGAGCGGGTGGGAGGTCAGTCCAAACTATCAGTCCATCAGTCCAAACAGACCGTGTGTGGGGAGAGCGGGTGGGAGGTCAGTCCAAACTATCAGTCCATCAGTCCAAACAGACCGTGTGTGGGGAGAGCGGGTGGGAGGTCAGTCCAAACTATCAGTCCATCAGTCCAAACAGACCGTGTGTGGGGAGAGCGGGTGGGAGGTCAGTCCAAACTATCAGTCCATCAGTCCAAACAGACCGTGTGTGGGGAGAGCGGGTGGGAGGTCAGTCCAAACTATCAGTCCATCAGTCCAAACAGACCGTGTGTGGGGAGAGCGGGTGGGAGGTCAGTCCAAACTATCAGTCCATCAGTCCAAACAGACCGTGTGTGGGGAGAGCGGGTGGGAGGTCAGTCCAAACTATCAGTCCATCAGTCCAAACAGACCGTGTGTGGGGAGAGCGGGTGGGAGGTCAGTCCAAACTATCAGTCCATCAGTCCAAACAGACCGTGTGTGGGGAGAGCGGGTGGGAGGTCAGTCCAAACTATCAGTCCATCAGTCCAAACAGACCGTGTGTGGGGAGAGCGGGTGGGAGGTCAGTCCAAACTATCAGTCCATCAGTCCAAACAGACCGTGTGTGGGGAGAGCGGGTGGGAGGTCAGTCCAAACTATCAGTCCATCAGTCCAAACAGACCGTGTGTGGGGAGAGCGGGTGGGAGGTCAGTCCAAACTATCAGTCCATCAGTCCAAACAGACCGTGTGTGGGGAGAGCGGGTGGGAGGTCAGTCCAAACTATCAGTCCATCAGTCCAAACAGACCGTGTGTGGGGAGAGCGGGTGGGAGGTCAGTCCAAACTATCAGTCCATCAGTCCAAACAGACCGTGTGTGGGGAGAGCGGGTGGGAGGTCAGTCCAAACTATCAGTCCATCAGTCCAAACAGACCGTGTGTGGGGAGAGCGGGTGGGAGGTCAGTCCAAACTATCAGTCCATCAGTCCAAACAGACCGTGTGTGGGGAGAGCGGGTGGGAGGTCAGTCCAAACTATCAGTCCATCAGTCCAAACAGACCGTGTGTGGGGAGAGCGGGTGGGAGGTCAGTCCAAACTATCAGTCCATCAGTCCAAACAGACCGTGTGTGGGGAGAGCGGGTGGGAGGTCAGTCCAAACTATCAGTCCATCAGTCCAAACAGACCGTGTGTGGGGAGAGCGGGTGGGAGGTCAGTCCAAACTATCAGTCCATCAGTCCAAACAGACCGTGTGTGGGGAGAGCGGGTGGGAGGTCAGTCCAAACTATCAGTCCATCAGTCCAAACAGTCCGTGTGTGGGGAGAGTGGGTGGGAGGTCAGTCCAAACTATCAGTCCATCAGTCCAAACTATCATTCCATCAGTCTCCTGCCGAGTGTAGTGGAACAAACAGCATTGTGTGTACAGTCTGTTCATGATAGGTTTCTACCTGAATGGCATTTCAAAAATCGTATGTTTAGGTTTTGGTTTGCCAACACTTGTAAAAAATCACTATTTTGTTATACATGTTAAGTTTTTTAATTATCTGTTAGATTTTAAATTTAAAATAACGTAAATTTAAGTTTTCTCATACTATTTCATTACTTTTAATAATTTCTTTTTATCCAAGGCTAAACATTATTTTAAACATAATTAAAAGCACTTATTCTTTGTTTTGGAACGTTATTGACTGTGTGTAACATAGGGTATACGTTAATATCTTTTAATACAGGCATCATATTTACTTGGAATAGAGAAAATACTTGTCTTTTTTTAAATATAATAAGTTATTTTATGATTATTTTATCGTATTTCTAAATATTGTTTTCCACTGCGTTGGTGTACCATGATAAAGAACTTGTTTCAGTCATGTTTAATAACATGGTTTAAATTTGCCCGTCAGCATTTGGAAGCTATTTTGGTTAGACCTTTTGTGGACGTGATCGTGAATAACACTTTTTTTTAAAGTGGAATAAAACAATAAATAAACTATGTGCCCGACCTCCAATAAATATATAACTAATATTGGCCTAAATTACTGTGGTTTACTATCACATTAATATATTACCATTCGTTTTAATTACAGTTATTCAAAGTAATAGATGTCAGCTGTTGGCGTAGGGATATATTAGGGACTATTTATAGTCACTTTTTGAGCTGTTATCCAAGTAAACTAAGGTCGTGAATGAATTATAGGTCTCCTTTGTTTATTGATACGATTTCTTAGTGAGAAGTGAAGTACAATATTATATTTTAATTATTTGAATACTTCTGTGTTGTTCATTCGTGCTTGTGTCTGTGATTGTTCTATGGCTTCCTGGTTGACCTTTTTTTGGAAATTTATTGAAGCATGGCAAGAGCAATAATGCTTGAGGAATGTAAAAACTAAAGATTATCATAATAATGTAAAGAATAATACAGACTACTTAGTTCGAGTTGCTAAGTTGAAAACCGTAGAGCCAACAGAAAATAAGGAGATAGTAAGCAAAATTATATGATACTACTGTCCTTTCTTCAATAGACAATCATTCATTTACAATTTTTTTCCCATTATCTCTTTTGTTTCGCTTTTTAACAATAAGTGCAATTGCAGCACACTATGCTTCATCCATATCAAAGCCTAAAAAACACAAAAACACGTCCAGCACCAACCACGCTCTATTTAAGACTGACCCTGTGTATGAAAATTTTCAGTTCAGTTCGATCTGTCAGTTCAAACTGACCGTATGTAGGGCCCTTAAGAGTTTGTTTCGAAAGACTGCAGATTTATTTACACTTTTAGCTCCATTTTATAAGATGAACTTTAATTTATTATTGTAACGCTGCTGAGACAATCAATCTCTAAGCCCTATGGAAGGTATTAGAGAGGCTTATTTTACGGTAGAAGGATTGCCATTATTTTTACTTGCATGGATATTCTGACTTGAATGACTGTAATAAAAATGGCAAAATTGGTAATTTCCGAAAATTTACATGACTTTTCCCTCTACTCTAAAGTCATTTAAAATATAATAAAGGATGAAAAAGTGAATAAATGATTTTATTCAAATACACAAATTATTATATTAATTTGCTTCAATTTTCATCAAATATATTTTATAAACATGATAATTATTATGTTGATATTATCAATTTAGATTATATCTATAGAAGATCTTGTTAGCTAAAGATCATAAGGTGTGATATTAAAAAATAAACGGAACCATACAATCGTACACACTTTCTCATATAGCTTGTAACAAAATTTTCAAAAAATAGGTTTTCAGTGAACTAGCCCTAATTAAATGGTCCTCAGAAAATACAACTCACCACACAATGAGCAGTCTTCAGATATAGGCTTAGGTATAAACAAAAATGATCAACTATTTTTAAGAGATTTCAAATTTTCCAAAATAAGCTATTTGTAAACTACCATAAAATAATGTTTAGTTTGTAAATATAAAAACCTCATTCTTAGTTATCATTAAAATATATCCCCAAATACGTTTTTCAAATCCAATCTTCAAGGGCGATTTTTAAAAATTAATTTATTTTAGAAATATAAACATACATTATTGTTAATAATATAAAATAGTCTCTCCATGCCAATTTTGAACCAAATCGTTAAAGCTATTAAAAAATCAAATTACCTAAATCAGTCAGCAGTGAAATGTTATAAAAATTAAAAATATATATAATTAATTATGGTATAAAAATTTAACATATACCCATTTTGAGCCAATTTTAAAATTTTAAAATTAAAAACAGTCATCATTATACTAACTACCCTTACACAAATTCTACATCCCTTCCCCATACTGAAAACTGTATATAATTTTATTTCTCATGTCAAACACTCTTCGGATATACATACATCTTAAACAAAATCGTAAGAGTCATTTTCTAAAAATTTCGAATAAAAAATTACTAGACAGTAGACTACCCTTAATTTGAGGTCTATGGTTAAATAAAGTTATTGCCCTATTACATAGAACTATAAAGCTTTGGGCCTATTCCATCAAACCGTGTTAGATCTATGACCAGGGACAGACGGACAACATTATTGTAAAATACAATTTTGGAGTTGAAAGAACACAAAACGTAAAGATCCATCTTAATATTAAGGTCGAAAATGTTCACGATTACAATAATTTTTCTTGATATTAGAAATTTTTAAAAAAGAGCATTTATAATATATTCTGTTGAATATTTATATATATGTTAATTTAAAAATACTGGTCAAAAATCTACCCTAATAATTAAATTAATTTAGAATTACCAACAGTCCTAGTTTATTTGTAACAATGTCGCTTATTAAAAAATATGATAGCAAAATATCATAATTTTTATGATTATCTTAGTTCTCAGTACCGACAAGTTTAATCTAACTAAACGAAATTTGCATCTTTAAAGTGGCAAAGCAACGGACCCGCCCCCCTTGCGATTGTGGGGGCTTGGATGGGGGAGTGCAAGAGATTTTGAGAGGGATTTTAGGGTGCAATGTCAAGAGAGTTTGTAGGGGTGCTAGTTTTTAGATGAAACAAGGAAAATATGAAAGGGGCACTTTAATTTTATCACTTTGAGAACTGGATACCTAGTAGTACGTTTTTACCAAGCTTTCACTGAAAGCAGGATACATAAGGGCTAAGTGGAAGGAGGTGGGAGGTTAGGGGTCGTAGTATTTTAAGCGCTGGAGGGGCGTAGCCAAACTAAGTTCCACCACTGGGTATACACCTGTCTACAATTTTACTTTACGCAGTATTACAAAATTTAAAGGACATTTTACTGTAATAGAACACTTACTGTGTATTGAATTCATTATTGACGTATATCTTTGTCTTTATTTTATTACTTTATTACTTAAATAAGTTGTGATTTATACTTATTAAGACTTAGGTTTATTACTGTTATAGCCTCGGTGTATTATAGGTAGTGTTTAACCTAAAACTAGAGCACTAAAAAGTTTCATGTTCGTATTGCCGTAGGCTAAACTTTATTATATATTTACAAAACACTATAGAATGGTATTGGAGGATCAATTAACATCAACTACCCAGAGACGTTTAGAACAAATGCATTTCTATATTTGGATGATTTTTTGTGTAGAATATAACAACAATAAGGTTGATGCATGGTATATGTGGTTCGGGTCGAGGTTTTCAATGTGTGAAAATCTGTTTAAGTTAAAATCCGTAGATATATATTAAGTTTAATCTACAAGTTGAATCTCCACTGCTATCCTCATCATCTTGAGATATATATAAAATATCAGAACTATGTATAAGATATAATTCAAGAAGTTCCCCTAATTCATCAATTTAAATTTGCATTAAAAATATATCTTAACTTTGCTCAAACCAAACCAAAACAAAGTAAATTAAGCTTGACCTGGTCCAAAGGTTTGATCCAAAAAATAACAGTAGTTTTGAAATAATTTTCACCTCGGTACAACGTAAACTCTCTCTCTCTCTCTCTCTCTCTCTCTCTCTCTCTCTCTCTATATATATATATATATATATATATAAAAGAAACTAATAGAAACATCTACATTTTAAATATGGTTTTAATAATTTTAACAAGAGTTTTAATTGAAACAATTGATAGTAAATCTTTAGGATGACATTCAATGGACCTAATTTCACAAGATCTAAAGCTTTAAGTATTATAAAATTAGGTGCAGTGATGTTAGATGTGGTGGGTTTAGGTCTTATGAAGCTTAGATCTTTTGAATTTAGGTCCACTGACTAAACGATTAAAAGAGGTTTGAATACATGAATGAAAATATTAGTTTAGGGGACCAGGTTTAATGAAGTTAGATATAGTGAATATAGGAGCAATAAAATACATGTTCTTTGATTAATTACCTTTACATGTGTTTTAAATGACTATATATTTTTTATTTTAGTAATTAATTTTCACAGAACTTTTATAAATGTATTCATTTTAGCATCTTATCTATATTAATAAACATAATACAATAGTATCTAGATCCAAACACATTGTACCGCAATCCACTTTATCGTTCATAGAAAAGTTAGTAAAAATATTTAATACATTAAATTTATAAATGCTGATTTTTAAATTCCTGTAAAATATGTTCATAAGTTTCTTAGTGAGCAATTATTAATTTTGTTCCCTGAGTCTCAATGCCCGTCTAAGCTAACTGCATAAGCTCACTCATGGGATATGGTTGAGAAAGGCATATAATTTAAAGTAAATGCACCGGAATTTAAGTGGAAGGCGTGGAAAACGGATTAGAAACAAACACTCTCAGGTCAACCTACCGACATTTAAAGCTTGAGACTCCATTACTGGTAAACCAGATCGTTCAAGGTTAACGCCTTCATCTGAGTGCTCACTAATACAGGTAATTGATGACATTTCTGACCAACCAGGTAAATTTTTCTATCGTGGTGGCCATTGACAGTTAATACTATCCAGCACTAGAATTTAAGATAGTACTAATACTGTATTAATACCACATTATTTCCTAAGAAAATAATTTTTTTACTAAAAGGACGCAGCTATATTTGAAGAAAGGAGGTCTAATTAAAAATAATTGCAATGATGATCAGTTTAAATGGCTGGTACTTTGAAGAACTTGGTGAAAGAATGGGCTATTGCAAAATAATATATTTTTAAGAATGTTAATGTTTAATTTTTTTTAAATATTTACTCAGAAGAACGAAAATTAATCCATCTCACTATGTAATAATTGATTACTAAAATTTTATGAGATTGATGAAACATTCGTTTATTGCCTAGCTCTAACTTAAATGTACATATGACTTGTAATTTTAAATACACATTTATAATTTTTAAAAGCTGTAATTCATTAAACATTTTGTATAAAATATAAATTTTGATTGATAACATGGTTATGATAAACAAATAATGACATCGGAAAGGTTTATTGGGTTAAATACAAGAACAAAAAAAAAATGATAAGGAAATATTGAGCCATAAAATGCAAATAAGTAGTACTAAGATGTACGATAATATCACCATATTAATAATTGCGTTCTTCCAACTAACTGATATTGCCTCAATATATTTTGGGACGATAGAGAATCATGGGAACAAACATAGCTCCTCCAGAATAGTTTAAAAAACCAAAGGTTTCTTCAATATATTTTCGGTCATGTAGGTGACAAGCAACGGATATCCGCAACAAATTTTTTTTCTCTATATATTTTATTTATAGAAACACGTTTACCAAATATGTTATCTAGCCAGTTCTTGCATCAAATCCTTCAATTTTCAATCCATAAATATTAATTTTTGGTTTATTTGCATAAATAATGACAGCCCACAGTTATAAGTAAACAGTATGAATAAACAAAAACTGAATCAACTATTTGTACAAGTAATGTTAACTAAGCTCTATTTGAACTCAGCTGCATTATGCAATGCTTCGTTTACAGGTGTACCTAATGAAATAAATGTAAGCACAATAATTATTATAACATTTATTTGGGTAGTAGAGATGTGTTTCAGGGTTAGCAGAGCTTGTTTGAACTGTCCCTATTATCAACCCTCATTGACCAGTTATCAACAAATATAAGGCCCGGTATGTAAACCAGACACCACGTATGCTCGGTCAAATGGAGATCGAGTGTGCGAGATATATATATATATATTTTTCAGCACCACGTCTCACTACCTGTTTGGGTTATACGCCTATGTCCTAATTACACTAATGGGTTAGATATTAGTGAAGCTCAATCAAAAGGAAATGCACCCGCATTTGCGCGTGGAGAAAGTGGAATACCATTTAGGAAAAAACATCCTCCGTGCACCCAAACGGGATATCAACCCCGTCCTCCCCGGGATATCAACCCCGTCCTCCCCATCTTCAGCAGTTTAGTCCAACACTAGAGTAGCACGTTAGGCTACGCAGCCACCGAAGCGGGTTTTATTATTATTGAAATGTTAATCATAAGTTTCTTGGCATGAGAGACAGCTATTCAACCATTTTATTATTTATTGAGTGAATTTGTGTGGCAATAATAATCCGTTTCAGTGGTTGAATGCACTAAGGCCGGCGTGTCAAACCCGTTTGATCATAAGAGATTAGTTTGAAATTTAAAGTACTGAGGAAGCTACATTTAAAAAATATAAATATATCGTTGGTATTTTAAGTAAGAAAAATCACTTTTAATATCCTGATCATTGAAAAAGTAAAATTAAGACCATATACAATTTAAATAACTACGTCTCACTCTGTATGTTTACCCAGAACTATGAAACCTTTTATTCGCGTCAATGTTGTCAGCATTAGGCTTTAAATATTATTCCATCAGGTTCATAAATGATGAAAAGTCCTTGTCCGTAAACCGTAATCTCTCTTAAGAGAATACTTGCTCACACACTCATGTGCACATATTTGGTGCGCATTTTTTTTTCTTCAGAATCAATCTCTAGTGGGTAAAGAGTAAACATTTGGTACACCAACATAACTTGCTGAGTAATATTCAATGTCCAATTACAAGTCTCAAATTGTGTATTTATTCAATGTTAATAAAGGGGAATAACGGTTCGCATTGTATGTTGTAATATTAAGGCAGGAATGTAGGGAACGCGAGAAAAAAAGTGTTTGTCAGTCTTTACAGCAAGTTTTTTTTGTTGGTAAAACTAAATCAAATATTGCTTGATTACAAACATAAAAGTTCAGTTTTATTCACACGGTTATAGCAACAGTTGTTGAATATCTGTCATGAACATAGTGGCATTAGATAACAAACTTTTTAAACGAAGAAAAAAAATTGTCAATCTATTCCAGGACACTCTTGACATCTCTTAGCAATGTTTGTATCACCATGTGAAGAAAATTAAACTACATGTTTGTACTTGGAGAGATATTTGATTTATTTTGAAAAAAATCTATAAAAAAATAAAAAAACATTATCATTTACTCACGTCCCCTACACTCCCACCTTAACTCTTGTCCCCTACACTCCCATCTTTATCTCCCGTCCCCTACACTCCCACCTTAACTCCCTTACTCTACACTCCCACGTTAATTCCTGTCCCCTACACTCCCACCTTTACTTGCGTCCCCTACACTCCCACTTCAGCTCCCTTACTCTACACTCCCACCTTTACTTGCGTCCCCTACACTTCAACCTTAACTCCCGTCCTCTACACTACCACCTTAACTCAAAATTTACAAAACAAATATAAACAGATAGTACTCAGTGTGGTATAAAACTGAAATTCGCTAGGAAGATACAAACACTGTAACAATAAAGGTCAATTTTTTTAAATATTTATATAGGACTCCACGAAATACGGAAGTGGTTGGAGGAAGGGGTTATAAATACTTTTATGGGTGGTATACAATTTAAACTCGGCAGACAGGTACTACTACAAATAACAGAATAAGTCTTAAAATATGAAATTTATAAGTGGAAGAGAAATGGGCGATATGGAACGGACGGGGCTTAAATATTTCCAAAACCAATAGAAAGAACTACTCTTTTGTGGGATATAAATTAAGATCTGGCAAGCACGTATAAGATACACTCAATCTAATTATACCCTTTTGAACATTTAAAATTTTAAAATAAGACTCCAGGAAATAAGGATGGAAGGAGTGTGATGGGGTGTCCAAGTAGAAATAATAATATACTTTTAGGTGAGGTAAAATATTTAATTTTTCTAGGAATGTAGAGGGGTCATTCAAATAGGCAAATAAATGTTAAATATTAGTTATTTCTAAAAGAAGGTAGGTGAAATTAGGGGCTTCAAAATTTCCGAAGCCAAAAGAATAAACTACTTTTCGCAGTTTTAGACAGTTGGCATTTGTCAGCTGGACCACCTCAACAGAATAAAGGTCTGAAAATTAAGAAATTTCAAAATGAAGGAGCGGTAAATTTGAAGGATGGGATTTTCTCAAAATTTCCAAAGGTATTATTGAACTTACTTTTTGTGAGGGAACTAAACTTAAATTCAGCGTATAAGTAAATATACCTCCCTTGATAACCAATGGAATTTCAAAACAAAAACCCCGGTGTAACCCGCTCCCTGATTATCACCCATAAATGACAGTCAGGTTGGTCACAAGATAGTTTATTTTTATTCAAGAAACATAACAAGTACAGTTCTATGAGCGAGTGAGACATGAATAGCGTTAGTTGCTGGATACGTAAACAACAATCAAGATTGAACAATTATATAATAAACACGTGGGATGCTTTCCCTTGCTCATAAATGGCGACTCAAAATAAATATTACAATCTAAAGTAAACTGACCTTCGTACACATTGCATGAAAACAATAATAATTGATAGACCAAAGCACTAATAATGAGAAAGATATTTACTCGCCACCACCGGCGGTTTTCAAAAAGTAAACAATGAATTCCCAATAACATATATCTCCTAGCCGTAATTGGGCATAATAGAAACAAACAGCAAGAATGTAATTTAAAACATATGACGTAACCGGCTGCATTAAAGTCAAATGTTAAAGCTCATATTAGAAAGTAAACCTGCCGACTCATGGCCCCACATTTAACCAACATAGTATACACTTTTATAAAGGTAACAATAATAAAATATCTACCAATAAATAACAAGAGATATTATCTTTAAATACATAACATCGTCAGAACAAAGGTATAACGCTGCCAGAACCAATTGTGGGCCTAAGATGGCGGTACTTCAAGGTAAAAGCCCATCCGTGAAGCGGATGAAACAGAACGTACATTAAATAAATAAAAGAGTTCTCTCAAACTGGTCAAATACATATAGATTATCCATGGTCTACAAGCAAATTAAGAGACCAGGTCCAGTTAATATACGATAGCCTTAAATATAAATTCCAGAATGATAATTTCGAATTATTACAGCCAAACTAAATTTTGAATGTACAGACGTAAACCTATTCTAGGACCAACGTATCTCACCTAGTGATCGCAGTGTAATGTATACTGGCATTACAGAACTAGGCCATTATATACCTGACGAATTAAGTCATGTGTTCTCAAGGCGTGGAAACAAAATGATGGAAGAGGGGCCAGGGGTAGCAACCTTCCAGAACATACTCCAATAGCCTACACTTTTTTAAAAGCACGCCCAACAATAGCTCTAATAGTTTCTGAACACAGCCGACGACGCGCATCCAGTTCGCTCATATCGTCCGTCTTATTTTTTCTTGGGCGCGACACAGTCCTCGTGGTAAGAAGTGAACCACGACTTCTTGAGTTAGTACGATGTTGACAGTGCCGCGATGTGTTAGTGGAGTGGAGCCTTGCCGAGACGAGGTCAACTGGGATCATAGTGGTGAGCCAAACAATCTTTCTTTTAGTTATTGTAACAGGGTTACACCGGAAATGTACGAGCTTAAAATTTATACATTTAATATAGAACACTATTTTTAGTGTGGTTAAAAGTTGAAATTTGGTAGGAACGAGAAAAACTAATATAAAATAACCAAACGCGTATTTAAAATTTCTAATTGGGAATGTAGGTACTAAAAACGGAGGGGTAGTAGCTTGACATCATTCCAAAAGAATTAGACATGGAAGAAAATATAAATCAACCAAGTTGGTAAAAGGACCATACCGTCCTACATAACCATGGAAGTTGGTAATTTTGGAATATGAAAATCAAGTGCAGAAAAATTTGGGGGGAGAGGGAGGGGGTTATGGGGGCCTCTAAAAGTTTCCTAAACTAATAAGAAAAAAAGCCTTCTCAATATGCTGGAAAATTTTAACTTTGTAAAAGAAAACGAAAATTATATAAAAATAAACGAATAAAAAAACTAAAGATTAACTTAAATTGGGTCAATTAGTTTTGCGAATACATAGCTAAAGATTGACTGATAAATTAATCATCTATCTAGTAACGACATAAAAATAAAAATATTCATGTGATATATCTTAGAGACCGTGATTCTCTTTGATAAGTCATAATGTTCAATATTTAATATATTTCTATAACAAACTCTACTCTATTATTTCATATATTCTATTTGATGAAAGGTGATGGCCATTCCAAAATGTTTCTGTAACATTAATTATTACCTTGTTTCACATATGTTTTGAGCATGATTAGGTAAAGATTACGTTGTGAATGGATTTCGTTCATTTGTGGACTCAGTTTGTGGACTAGATAATTTTTTATTTATTAATTTCCATCATAGTTCGCGAGTGCCAGATTAATCTAAGGATTGTGCAAGAAATAACACTCAAAATGATTACAGAGGGTTTTGAACTTTCTAATTTGAAATATTTTTATGCGTGTAAAGGACGGTACTTATATAAATCGACACTATTTTTTAAGGTACTGAAGATTATATAAATACTATATTAATTGCCTTTTTTATATCTACGTTTTATGTTTAAAACTGAAAATATCTTTTTGTTACCATGCATTGTGACCACATGAGCTATTTTCTCATGACCTGAATGGGGGGAAAGGTATTCAAGAACCTTAAGTTAAGAACCAATGAATTAATTTGTTTGCATATCTGATAGAGGTTTATTTATAAAGGTACTAATCTATATTTATATCTAAGATATACAATTGTTTGTGTAAGGGGCTAAACAATTTTTCTTGGATACATTGTTTTAATTAAATGGTGTGAATGCATGAAAAGGTTATTTTTTAAACCAATATTGTGTGTTCATTTTTTGTTTGTTTTTGGTGTATGTGAAAGTATAATTTACATTAGAAAATGAAACGACTACTTTTTTTTTAATGGGGAATAGATTTTTGTTTTGATGGATGTTAAAAGGATTTTATTTTCTCTTCTAAATGTAGGTTTTTATGTGTTTTTCTGAAGCTGTTTAGTTCGTTACCTTTAGTAATGAAATAGAATATATACGGTTTTTATTGGTTTTACTGTCTGCTGAATCAAAAATCGTCAACCATGGAATACACTGAAAAAAGTCATTGAGTATAATACGGGAGTTATTATTGTGTTTCCGTTTTGACTTCAGAGGAACCTAGGACCAAACAAGAAAGAGGAAACACATAAATACTCCTGTTTCATCCTCCTTGATTATTGACACAGGATCTCATGGCTGCGTTTGGTTCACAATGTAGAAACCCATCCCAATCTCAGATATATTCGTACTTAATTCAGTAAAGAAACTTAAACTGAAACAATGATAGCAGCTACCACGAAATAACCAGCTAAGTAGCTGCTATGAATTATACGACGCGTATTCACATTTTCATGGTTTTAACCCTTGTTTTGGAGATGGATAATGTTACCAACACATTTAAATTATTTTAATAAAATGTTTTGTTCAAGTATAGCTTACAATTTTTAATATAGGCCTATTTTTTATACAATTAGGACAATTATTTGAATTATGAATATTTTTATAAAACACGACCACTTCCATCAATTAAAAAAAAACCACTTTGTTTTAATTTTGTTTGAAAGACATGGAAACTAATGTTCAAATTGCCAATTTAAAAATACTGGTATCTCTTTGGGCATGCATCTAAACTTAAACAAAGGTTATGATCTGCTCTACTCCCAAACTATGCACAAGTTTCTCTGATTGTTACTGTTTTTTCTCATAGAATAATAATTCTTCTTACGCACGGCAATAGTTTGTTTGTAATTAATTCAGTGCGGAAACATCGCCTCTTTGTATTGGGAATAGAAGTTTCTTGGTGCTGAAGTAATTTGGTTTTACAACGATCTGATTTAGAAAATACATATCTGCTTTAATTTAAGACTGCCATAATATTACAGAAAGTAACTGTTTTCGATAACTTTGCAATAAAACAAAAATATTATTGTGTTTAAAAACCAACATAAAATCACATTGTAATGATAAAGAATTTTTTTACTTTACGAGCGTAAATAAATTTAGTTTTATTGTTAAATGGCAAGCTAGAGTCTCAAATGTTTTTGAACTGATCTAGTGTTGATAAAATGTTTCAACAAATATATTGTATTGGCTATACATAAATAAATATGTGACTATTTATTTTAAAATATAGTACAATTTTTTACAGCTAAAAAGTGTGTTGGGTTAGTTATACAATAAGCTTTAGTTTTTTAAAGCAGAGTGATAACATATGCAAACCATGTTTAATAGATTAATGGTTAAAATAATAAAGATAGGTTAATGGAAAAATCTATACTATTCTTAACTTACGGGATGAATCTTGAATATAAAGGTACATCTTGTGAAAGTTAACTTTTTTAAATTGGTTGTTAAGATTGGATTGTTCCAGTACAGTAAGAAAAGAAACTAGATGGTTTGTGAATATATGTTTTTATGGGGATAAATACATTAAATGAGTAGTGTTTTAATTAAACCGAAGCAATATACTGTTTAATTTCCATAGGAAGGAAGGGTCTGAGGGGGACATTTGATCATTTATAATTAAGAGGAAACAGCATTTAATTTGTTTCCTTTTCCTGTGGGGTGTCACCAAGATGACGAAACAGAGTCGCCGGCCTAACCAGCAAGAAGGAAAAACCAAAGAATCTTCAAGTATCTTATTCACAGTTTGAATTTGGCCGATTCCTAATGGTGCAGGTTTAAATAAGGTTAAGAAGGGTAGGGATGTAATGACCGGTATGACGTGGTCCAACCGAGGTATTAAGGGGGGTCGGGCCGAATAAACTGGGCACTCTTGTTGAAAATATGTCCAGACTCGGGTGAAAACTGTAGATACTACTGTTACAATAACTATGGAAGGACTTTGTTTCCAAATGTAGTAGGAGTCAGGTTTAGGTTCAAATAATTTATTTAATCATATGTATTATTATTATTATTATTATTATTATTATTAGCACCACGTATTACTACCCGTTCGGGTTATACGCACTTACGCTAATGTGTAATGGTAGGGTGATTGTGAGATGAAATGAAGGACCTACAGTTTATCGTGGAATCCGAGCCACGGTGGAGACCTAGCATTCCTCACATTCACAAGATGTCTTGTCAGAGGTGAAGGAAGGGTTTGGTAATCAGATAAATTTGTGCCGGGACCAAGGATCGAACCCCGGCCGCCAGCACAGAAGTCTGACACCTTACCCCTAGACCTAATCATATGCAGTTTTGTTAAGGGTGTAATTCTTTTTCAAATCAACGGTTTAATGTATCTTTTACAATATTTTCAACCCAATAAAAGTTTAATCAATAATATTTACACTATACGATCACTATTTTAACGGCAAGACATAATATATAAGAAATAAGCGTAGCAGGATTTTTAGAAAATAAAATCATATTTTTTGGTGGCCAAAGCTGATAACATATTACTATTTCATTATGTTTTTTACTACAACTTCTTACCCTCTGTTCGTGTTGTATGCATATGCACAAATTACGGTAATGTGTTATGGATTAGAAAGGCTGAATTTATAAAGAGTGTACAGGAATTTGCGTGGAGAAAAGTAGAAGACCACTTATGGAAAATCACCTTTAGTAGTAGACCCTACCGTGATTATATCTCTGATCTCATCATCATCATCGGCAGTTAAAGTCTATTTCGAGAAGGATGCCTTAGACCATGTGGCCACCGCGACAGGTTATCTTATTGGTATGAAAATATATATATAAAAAGCGACAGATGAAGACCACATGAGCTGATGTACACGTACGTGAAAGTAAACTTAAAAACTTCTCTAGCTGTCAGATAAGGTCCTTCCTATACAAATTGGACTGTAGTTCAAGGACAATTTTTATGCTCGTTCAGGATAACCGAAACCTACACTAAATAATATGATGACATAAAGTGAGGATTTTCGAAAGGGTGGGGGAAAGGGAGAATTTTTAATAAAATGCAATATCATTAGTTTGGAAGAAGAATTAAAAGTAAAAGTGTGAATGATAAACCCAATGACCTGTGTCCCCAAATGGCGTGTTAGGCACAGCTTCCCGGGTCAGAGTCAATCACGTTGCTCCTGAAATACTGTTCAAAGATACTAATGCATGTATGTGGCCATGTATGCTCTCGCATCAAATATAGTTGTTAATTCAGACCTGACTAAATCGTTTGAACATAAGGACCACAATGAACATTTACAAAAGTGACAAAACTTCATTTGGAATCAAAATAAGGAAATGCTTCATTATTATTATATCGAGCAAAAATAATTCCAACTAAATATCTCACTATTACAAAAAAATAAAAAATAAAACAAAAAAATATTAGGCCACTCATTCAAAATAATAAGACTTACCCTACAATTATTTTTACAAAAAATTTGGAGCCTTTTATTTTACAACAATAGTGTTTGTGTCAGGATTTAAATCTTAGGAAAAAGTCATTTTTCTAAAAAAAATTATTAGAAACGTGTCTTACTACTCGTTTTGCTTATACGCTTTTGTACTAATTAAATCAATGGGTTTAGGGATTAGAAAGGTTATATTTAGAGGAAGTGTACCCACATTTGCGTTGAAAGAGAGAGCGAGAGAGTGAAAAATCAGTATAGAAAAAAAACACCTTCAGTACACCAGACAGAGATTCGATCCTCGGTCTCCCCATTGAAGGCAGTCTTGTCTAAGACCACCTTAAACCATGCGACCACCGAAGCGGGTTTTATAATTGTCGACAAAATGTCGCTTCGTAAGCCGAGATATCTAGGATGTTTGGTTTAATTTAGTTTTAGAAAACCACTGTTAACGTACGTCGTGCAGTCAAACATTTCACCTATTTATTGCGAAAGTTCTACAATTTTTGTATGTGAATTTATTCATTTCTGAGTCAAGAGTACGGATTTGGTACACCAAACTAACATCACAGACTCATACAAATAATGTAAAGTCCCCAAATATCACATTCCGAAATGTTGTATTCCTCGCATTGCATGATGGTTCATCATAAGGTCCGCGAGTTTGACACGCCTGGTCTATTTAGGCTCCTCTCCATATTTGATGTAAGCAATCGATCTAGTGTTATTACGAGCTAGCACGCAGACCTGTCTAGACACAAGATAAATCAAGATTATAAAGATAAATGTTGCTAGCTATTTTATAGCTAAGAATCAAATAGCCAAACTATTATTTATACTTTTACTGAGGATTACTCTATCTAGATTATGTATTCTTAAATATACAATCCCTTACAATTATAATAATTGTTCAAGTGGTAGCATTAAGCCAACTACCGAGTCGAAGGTGGTTGCTTTATCCGATATCTCGTGCGTGATCTTAATAAAATCACACATTTGTAGCCAATGATTTCCGCACGTCCCTCCTAGACTCTGCCTTAAAATATGAGTGAAGGATGACCCTGGACACGGGACGATTCCTGGGTAGCTCAGTGGTTAGAGCATTGATGTACAAAGCCAAAGCTCCCGGGTTCGATTCTCGTGTCCAGGTGTCAATTTTCAGAATATGATATCTTATAGTTGTATGTTAGAGTAAGATAAACGGCCTGGCTTGGAGCATGGCTGATTTATAATGGGGGTAGAGGGGTGGGGTTAACAATCAATGAGAAAAACTTGACAACTAATTATTATGCTATAAAAAACAGTAAATTATATAACTGTAATTTACAAATAAATAATTGTCATATACAGATTCTATTCACATTTAAATTCCTTAAAATATAAGACAGTATTCCTTTTTTAAATCTTGCTTCCTCTACATTATACTCTAGCACTGTACATCTATTATTATTTTTTATCACCGCATCTTATTACCTGTTCGACTCGTACGCTAGAGGAAAATTTAAACAAATTTAACTTTTTTTTGTTAATTTTTTTATATATAATGTACATAATGTTTCAAACAACCTTAAAATAATCATTTATTTAATCTTTGCTTATTTTTTTTATTTAATTCAAGAAGCCAAATTAAATCTACCACATATATTAGCTAATAGTTTAGAGAAATATGTATAACTACAGCCATTAATTTAAGTAATATTAATTTATACTGAAAATACGGTAGTCCTCTATACCAATGATAGTCAACCTGGGGTAGGTGTACCCCCGGGGGTTTCAAATATATTTAAGGTGGCACGTAAAGTTAAAAAAAATATATGAACATATTTATCATTTAAAACTTATTATTTAATACATTGATTTGGATGTAATTTATTTTAGACAGAGATAACATAATATAACTTGTATTATGCTTCAATAACTTTGGGGGTACAATGTTGAAGATAAATTATATCTAGGGGTACGTGAACGAAAAAGTGTTGAATACCAGTGATCTATAGGAGCAAGGTTAAACTATAGTTCTAATGTTTGACAACCAGCAAATTAAGCTTTTAATTAATTAAACTACTGGTCATTCAAATTTTCTAGATTCAATTTGGTGATCCACGAAAATTAAAATAAAACACTTCAACTTATAAGATAACCAGAAATAATACAACACTTTTTTTTTATAGATTTAGCTAAATGAAAGAAAAGTTCTTTTGAAGTCATCACACCTCAGTAGATAGGTCTATGGTTGTAATTTAGAACATGTTCCATTGGTTATTTGGAGAACGCGAGACACTAAACGATTATTTTGACATAGTTTGTTTATTTATGTCAAGGTAAATAACTCAACTCAATACGTTGTTTTCTAAAACACCTCTACTATCAGAATTCCATTACATCTTCCTTGAAATAATGGTTATAATTTTGAACTATACGTTTTTCTTCATACAATTTTCTGGGCGTGCTTATTTCAAAAGTGCTATTTTAGGTTGATTCATAATCAGTACGAGTATCTAATATAATACGTGATAGATATTCAACATAGCATACTTTCCATTTTTGTTGACCATGATTGATAATAATAATATTAATTAACGATACAGGCCTAATTATTTTCTCTTGAGCTAATGGCCTCCGATAAACACTAAATATTTTTTTATAAGTTCTCAATAATATGTTTATCAACTTTCGCTAAGAGCCCATCTATGTCAATGTATTATGTAGCTAGTTAAATACAAATCGAATAATAGTGTTTTACCCTGGAGTCATAATTAGATAACAGTGTAACCTAGCCGTCCAACACCTTAGCTCAGTCTGTAGTGTGTCTCTCTACTGACCCAAGGATCCCGGGTTCAATTCCTGACTTGGCTAAGAAATGTATCAGAGGTAAAGTGTGGGTTTACCCTTTCACACAAATAAATTAAACAAATGGATGCAGTTCAAATAAAGTTAGATCTAGTTTCCTATACCCTTTACCTTAATCAAAAAACTGTGGCAATTTACATAAAACATATTTGAAAATGATGTAGCTTTAAATATATTTTGTTATCTATTCATATCAGAATGTACGGATGTTTAAAGTATATTTCAACTTAATTTGCTGTCAACAATTTTTGGAAATAGCAAACCACTATGACGCAATGAATTTCAAAGCTCCAAAAGGCAACGGTACATTAATATGGGATTATCCTACCACTACTGGGATACGAGTGATCTAGTACTACCTCTAAAGTGCTTCCTTTCTCATACCTACCCCATTAGACTAATTGTCATATATACGTATAGCTTGAACAGGTGATAAAAATAAAAGTATAGTAGAAAACTTGGCCGGGAGGGTCTCCGTGACTCTTTGAATTGGTCTTGCGGTTGTTTAATTTGAATGAGTAGTAAAGTAAATAAAGCAAGTAGAAGTAATAGTAAATATTTTTAGTATTTTTTGCCTGGTATGCATACGAAATATTACCTTGCCTATATGGACGTTTCAATATAGTAATCGGTAAATGTATCTACGGTAAGCTTATATTTAACGTATTTATTATATTAAAAAAATGGGAAAGTGGTAATCAAGTGCTACGCACTCTTCCTATTTAACGTTCATTTTGATACAAGTGAAACTGCCCATGCATTACACATATTTCTCGATAGATAGGTATTTACTAATAAAGTTTGTCTCAACATCGTTTTCGACATTGGAGGGTAACCGTTGCAGTTACTACCACTTCCAGTAGTAGCACCAACCCAAAATATTGATAAATTAGAACACATTGGGGGCTTAAATAATATTTTTCTACATGTCTATAGCTCTCAAAGAAATAGCTCTGAGCCAAATTAAGAGATCATGTTTGAAAGTAGACTGATTTGTAGTTCTGAAATCAACATTGTCGTGGCACGGAGGGCCGCAAGGGTAAGCAGAGTTAGTTTAAAATGTATCTGTGAAAGGTCAATCTAACCTTGATTGGCCAGGTAGTAAATAAATTAGATTCCCTTGAGAAGGGTGTAGAGTAGATCCTAGGTATGTTTGCTAAAATGTAAATATAAAGTGGGATAATATATCGTAGGTACAGTCCAAACAAGCTCTGCTTACTCTGACAAGACTCAACGACGCGCTAGTATAGGTCTATAACTGATATTTTAAATCTGTAAACATACTTAAACTATATTAAAAATGATAATAATAATAATATAGATTACTGTTCTAATAGTCATACAAAAAAAGGAACATTCTATAATCTTTACAGGAAGAACAAGTTCTATGTGGGCCTGTTCAGTAGTGATGTTCGATCTTGGATAAATATTTATAAAAATCAATTCCTTACTATCAATTAATCAGTGACCTGGTTGTCTAGGGGTAAGGTGTCACACTTCTGTGCTGGAGTCTGGGGTTCAATCCTTAGTTCCGGCACAGATTTATCTGATTGCCAAACCCTTTCTTCACCTCTGACAAGACATGTGAATGTGAGGAATGCCAGGCCTCCACCGTGGTTTGGATCCTTTGTTAAACTGTAGGTCCTCCATTTCATCTCATCACCCTACCATTACACATTAGTGTAAGTGCGTATAACCCGAACGGGTAGCAAGACGCGGTGCTAATAATAATAACTATAAATTAATCGGTTTCTTATATAAATTCAAACGTCTAAATCTGATTCAAGAATCGATTCTTGTTCTTGCTATTTCCAAAAGATTGATTCAAAACATCAGAAGGAAATAAAACATGACTACAGGAATATTAATTTGATTGGATGTAGGAAATGGTTTTTTAACTACGAATAACATTTTGAAACGAAAGTTTCCAATGCTGGGTCAGAAATTATTATATAATTTATTATGTGATGTATGATTTATATAAATGATAGTGGGAAAGTTAAAGGGTGTTTTGATGACTGGCCAGCACCCTCATGAAATATTAACTAATATTACAATTGATAAAAAATTACATTTAAAGACATTATATGAATAATAAAGATGTATTGACCATTTTTTGTACCAAATCTTGTTTTATAAGGCGATAAAAATAAATGAATGTTGGATTAATTTACCACATAAACATTATTTTAAATAATTTAACCATTGTTTACTAATTCATTATCAACAATATTGACTAAATAAAGTATAATAGGAAAATACGCCATAATTTAATGAGCTCAATCATAGGTATTTTTTATATATAAAAAAATCTTATTCGAAATATAGTTAATGTAACTTTTTATTTCTATATATTTCCAAGATTTAATTCAATGCACTAGATTGTTTTGCCTAGATCTTGATCTAAATCGATCCAGAGATTAGATGCAAGGCCTATGGATCGAACATCCCTACCATTCAACAACATAGTAAACATATCAATATCGCAATCGTTTTAAACAAATGAGAAACGAAATAAATTGTCCGTCATGCGCTTACTGAACACGAAACAATTGACAAACATCAATTTTTTTTAAGGCGGTGCGCGCGTTCGCATACAGTGATAAAGCTGAGTATCAATGGTGAGAACTAGATCAATTAAAAACAAGATTGTGTTGCGTTCTTACGTAAACTTCTTCCCATTGGCTGACGTATCTGACGAGCCTGGAGAGTCTGAGTAGTCGGACAAGGCTGAGAAGCTTGGCGAGGCGCAGGATCCGCAGCGCTCGTCCTGCGTGAAGGATTTGGAAACTCTCACTGAAATCCTGCAACAGTTCGACAACACGTACTGTGAACGCAGGCAGTTCACGTGGCGGTTGGTCCAGTTCAGTGAACTAGGAAACGAATAACAAGCTAAATACTATCATTTTTATGTAGGAATAAATAAACCATACTGCTTGGCAACCTATAGCTAATGCTATAAAAAGTTTTGTTACGGAGCTAATAGCTTCAAGTTTGATTCCCGTTGAGAGAGAAACTTGTTTTGCTTTACCTCTAGTAGCAGATACAAATTTGTATTGGTGGGCACGCGTACTATATGTTAAGCTCATATAGTCTGGCTTTTTGGTGAATCGAAGGTCAGGGATCGAATTCCAGCTGGGTGCTTTTTGAATAAATGATTTCCCACTCTCCCTTCACGCAAAAGTGGGTTAGTTTCCTACAATTTATACCTTTTCATCCTTACCTATCAAGCGTAATTAGAGTTTATACAGCTCGAATGGGAAGCAAGATGGGAAGCATTATATATGCATACATATATACATATAAATATAAGTTATATTCATAGCCTACAGTCATAAGTTGTATATATTATTCCCAATAACCACGCTAAAGTTGTTTGAGATATCTAAAACTAATCTCTTTTATATGATTTGAACAAAACTCTAAATGCCATTTATGTTTTTCTTTGAACTTCATTACCAGATGATTGAAAAATAATTCAGCTGATTTTAATCAAACTTAAAATTTACACGAGGCAAAAATTAATCTAGTAAAGGATGACCACCATTATTAATTAAATAATAATTTTCATAGTTTAAAAAGTAGTACAGAATTTTCTTGCTACACCCCATTATGGCAAAATATATTTGAGGTTTGAATCACAGTTTTCAAACTGTGATGCCAAGTTAAGGAGCAATAATATTTTATATTCATATATTTACATACGAGTTTGAAAACATTACACTCTAATGCTAGTTCTTGCTCTAAAAGATTTAGGGCAGTTGCACAAACAATGATAATTGACTTCATTATATTATTATTATTAGTAGTAGTAGTAGTACCACGCCTTACTACCCGTTCGGATTATACGCACTTACGCTATTATGTAATGGTAGGGTGATTGTGAGATTAAATGGAGGACCTACAGTCTAACGTGGGATCCGAACCACGGTGGAGGCCTGGCATAGCACACATTCACAAGTTGTGATTAATAAACGTCTTGTCAGAGTTGAAGGAAGGGTTTGACATTCAGATAAATCTGTGCCAGGACATAGGATTGAGCCCCGGACCCCCAACACACAAGTCCGACACCTTACCCCTAGACCGCCAGATTACCGTTGACTTAATTATAGATCAGATGTAAGTTGATTTACAATAAGTGTTTTAAACCTCATTTTCAGTTGCACCATTAACAATAATTAGAGTGTGATTGTCTATCAAATCTCTGATCAAACTAACCAGCCAATTCTCTCCCATCAACACGGTTTGATTCTCCGATCTTCTTGTTGATGGGAGGCATGACCAATAAGTTTTAATAACCGAGTTAGTTGTTGGATCCTTATTTTAGTGATAATTAAAAGTAAGGTGTTTATTTTTTATATATTTGTTTTGAGTGTGAAAAAAATAATCGAACTCGATATTTTGATAAATGTCTACGTTTAACTGAAAAAGTTGTTTTTACGATTCTATCTGTTTGTCTGTATCTCAGACTAGAGCCGAAACAATTTTACTGATCGGCCTGAAACTTGAGTTATAGAATTTTTTATAAGGCCCCCCCTCCCCCCGAGGGGTATTTGTAATTAGGTATCTAGCCCTAAGACTAAAGTTAGCTTACGGAAAGGCAAATCTAGAAAAAATTCATTTGATCAAAATCTGCTTTAACGGTTTTGATTAAATATTGTTTAACATTACAAATAAAATGAAAATTTTTTCATAGAAGTTAATTTGAGAATACTACATAATAATAAGAAATTTCCAATTTTGATCATATTTCCGTAACTATTTAAAATACGAAAAAGTTTATTATTTTAAAGATGTAGAACTATTAAATATGGAACCCTTTGATTTGAAAAATATTTTTTTAAATCAATATTTTCAGAGATAAAAGTCAATATTAATATTTTTTATTCAAATCTTTGAAAACAAAATGATTGTTTTGTTTTTTGGTGGGGACAAATGTTTATTTTTATTCAATGTTACTGTAGATATATATATTAATACATTTATGCTATTTGGTGGAGTATTTCTGCAACAATGTATATTATTTCGTTTAATAAGTTTTACGAGTTTTTAGTAAATGTAAATTTTAAGATTAGAAAGAGATAAAGAGAGAGAGAAAGTCTCTGAGGTGCACCGCACTATTTATTTAGGATATTAGTGACCATTATTAGTTTTTAAACCATACAATGAAATTATTAGTAGATTTGTCATTCTTATGTGTTGTCCACCAAATTTAGAAATGTTTTATCTTATGAACTTTTATGTTTGATTTCTACTCCCAAGGGGTCCTTAAACAAATTCAAATTGGTTGAAGAGTCGACAATCTTGGGTAACTACAGCCAAATCCATAATTCCGAGAGGGCTGCCCAAAATAGTTTAAATTTAATTGTCTTTGCTTGTAATGCACCTAGAAAGTTCATTTTTGATGTAAATTTATTCAGGTTTTCATCAGGAATTTTATTTAATAATTTTTAAGAACAAAAGAAAACATGGTGTCCATATCAATAGATGGCCACCCTTATAAGTATAATATACATTTGTGACATTACTACGAATCATACAAAATACCTATGAATGGCACATTGAATTTTAAAAATGATACTAATTAAAATGTAAATACAAAATTATTCTTTATTCTGAATTATATTAACATAAAATAAGTATTTGTTACAGTAAATATTAATTATATTAATAATAATGCATTTAATACCTATCATAATCCAAGCTATCATATTCAGCAGATTCATCCTGATTGCAATCATCATGATAATCCTCATCCCCAGGAGAATAAATATCGTCATCCCGGTTCATTTCTTCAAACTTGTCTTGATAAACTCCATCTGCTGAACCACATTCGTTCGTTGCTAGAGATTTTACTCTCTTAATGAATTGGTTTAAACATCCCTCTTTGCTGGGGTGGTAGCAATATTATTTGCACAAAATACGTTCTTTGTTGAAACCGTAAGCCTCACTGCCACACATCATGCCTTGTGACCTACACTGACCTTTATTTTTTCATTGAGCTCTCGTGGAGCTGTGTCACCTTTGGGAGTAACAGGGGTTGGGATTCCATTCTTTAAATTCCACCCGAATTGAGCTATATCACCCAATTCATCTGGGGGCGCATGCCTGTTGGAAACTTTTCACAGCATCACCTGAAGATGGGCCCGAAGAACATGTTGCAACATGTTGGTGGATGTTGGAGGTAAGGCCATGATTTTGTGACTTTTATTATTGTGAGTGAAAAGTTCGAATATAGCAAACTCCAGCGATGTCCCTGGCGATTGACCATATAATGCGGTGAAGTAGGCTTAGGCTGTAGCGGCCTCCGAACCTCCGATGTAGAGTAAAGTTCTCTCAGCACAAAATTTGACCCTTAAATTCCCCTGCAAGCAACGTTTTCAGTGCATTTGCCTTGCCTTTATCGAACGGATACGAGGTAGTGTCACATCCGATTAGGGCATGCATGCCAAGTAACTGCAGACATTTTTGTCCAAGTTTAGCACGGGTGCTATTGATATCTAGCCCCGTTCCATCCCACCGCTTCATATTCACTCTGGAATCCAGATGTTCTTGATATACCCAATAGACAAGTAGAACGTACACGTCTGTGTCGTAACTCACAACACGGATAGCACCTTTACCATGGCTTGCAGCGTCAAGAACAAATGATATTATGGATACATCCTCCTCATCATGACTAAGGTAACATCATCACGAGTCTCAACCTTGAAATTTTCTCCAAGACTGAATAAACCCAACACAATTGCTAGTCTTTTTTGTTGCACTTGATCTACATTATTGCATTCCTTTTTGAAAGAGGGCAAGAGATGATGAGATCATAATCGATTAAAATTTCACCAGATCGACGTATTTTTCATGGTATTTGGTCCATGCATCTTTGTATTTGTCGAAGAAGATGATTTTCTCGGTATCAGGATAGTGACTCAAACTACCCTTAATCGAGGTGATGAGATCGTATGGAGTGCCATGATGTAGCCAAACAAAATCAATCAATGATTTACAAGTAACCTAGCGTTGGCCATCTTGTGATATGGCTTCAATGTTTTGTTTCGTTCATAAATGATATAAAATGAAATGACTGACGAAAACCTGAATAGATTTAAAACAAAAATAAGCTTTCTAGGTGCATCACAAGCAAAGATAATTAAATTTACACTATTTTGGGCAGCCATATTAGATTTATGGATGCCGTAGTTGCCCAATATGGTTGAATCTACAACCAATTTGAATTTGTTCATGGACCCCTTGGGAGTATAAATCAATCATAAAAGTTTATAAGATAAAACATTTCTAGGTTTGCTGTCCACCAAATCTATGTACCCTCTATAAAGTAGCTCCATAATATGATGGCACACACCGAGATATATGTTCCATCTATGGTGTAATACACTCTCCATTCTGTCTGACATGAAATTTATTGTATATGACCCTGGAAGTAAAGATAAATGCAATTGCAAGAAGATATATAAACTCACCTGATTAAATATGAGGAAGATATAGTCGAGTGGGATGGAACTAATAAGGTCCAGGAAGAACCATGTTTTCAGGTAGTGCTTGGCGATCAGTTTGGGGTCGAGGATGACTTGTTCCGCGTTGTCTTGCTGCATGATTCCTGCAACACGGTAATACAAACATTTATAAATCAAGAAGGCGTAACAGCACAGTTCATCGGGGTGTCCACAATACAGAATAACCCCTTTAGGTAAGGGGTCCAAGGCAATGAAATGTAAGCCCTGATTAGTTAGTTTTAAGCCCCTTGACTCTGAGAATAGTCTGGTGGGGGATTACTCAACAGTGCTCCATCCATTCCAGAGTAGGTGGTCTGATGCAAGAGACGGCCTTCCACCCCAATATTTAAAGTTTACTATGATTGTCAAATTAAGTTAACAAAAACCTAGAGCTAAAAGTAGTATTAAGAGTGAAAGCGATAGTGGAAGAGAGAAAAACAGGAAGCATAGGGAAATTATAGCAAGCAAAGTCCACAGACTACTAATGGACTTTGTGAATCGTCTCTTAGTACTGGATACAAAAATAACTAAAAATAAGATAGCACAATTTAGAATTAACATCCCTGGCGATGATGAGATACCACCAGAAGGGCCAAATCTTACAGTTAGAAAGGGGAGACGAGAGGTGAAGGAAAGAGAAACAAGAGTAAGTGGAGAGACCCGAAATCTTACAGACGTTCGCATTTATAACAGAGATCTCACCCATGCAAAAGAGGACGGAAAATCAAGTTTAAAATGAACAGAAAAGGTAATCGAGTACGTTAGATATATAAAGAACCAGGAAGACTCCAATGGAAGAGATCAATCCTTCAAAGGTAAAGATTAATATAAGGGCGATTATGACTGCAGGGAAAATGATCATTGTGAAGACAGACTCAAACGCTGATACAAAAAAGATATTGAAACACCATAAGATCAATAGCGAGCTCAAATACGACAAACCAAAGAAAAGAAGGCCATTTATGACGTTATTTGAAATCCCTATAAGTATGACCAATGCAGAATTAAATAGGCTGTTTACTTACAAAATCTAGGAGACGAAATTGGGAAGGAAGACTTTGAGGAATAATTCGTGTTCAGATTCAGGACAGGGCCAAGAGGAAGACAAGTATTCAACCATATACAGTAGTCAAGTTTGCGCCGAAGTTTAGGATCATTTTATCCAACAATATAAACTTATTAATATTCAGTTTGGTTGCAATAAAATACTAAGTGGCTGCCTTGAGGTGTCACAGATACAGGGACTTGGTATACATAAAAAAAATACAACAAGAATAAATAAGCCGTATGTTGGAAGTGTGGAGGGGGGCATGAAATGAACGCCTACCCCAAACCCAAGGCAGTATGTATACCATGTGCTGGAAGAAAAAGGTAATGCATTAAACCAAACTGCCGGGAATGCCCCGCAAACGATATTTTAGTAAAGAGACTAATACAATAGACTGAATATGGGCAAGACTGAATACATAATAGGACTAGGCATAACAAATAATAATTAGAAAAATACTAACAAGCTTACTAAGGAACATTACTGATGAAGATAACTAGACAAGAACAATACAAGACAATAAGACCAAGAAGAGGAAATTACCATTAAGAAGAAGAGATCAAGATAGGGCTGCTGCTTAAAGGAAATCTAAACAAAGCCTGTTTGTGATGACTGACACTCAAAACACAAAGTGAGAGTTTAGCGGGCAGGAGGTGACAATAAGAGCTGTAGAGGTTAGGATCCAAGATTAACCAAATTTCCAAAAGAGCGACAAGAAGTGGAAATTCTGGAAAAGGGTCAAGTAAAGATACCTACAGTAGAAATTGTGAACAGAGTAGGAAGTAGTCAGGAAATGATACTAAGGACCTCAGTTATACCAGTTAATGGGATAAGGGGTAAATATGGTGCACGAGGGGAAAAGGAAATAAAGTAAACGAAGGAAAACCTCAAATGTGGACATATGCCAGCTTCGAGGAAACCCTTAAGATGCCTATCATGGAACCAGGGCTGGTCTAGGATACCCGTGGGCTATGATATTCTGGTAGGAAGGGAAGGGACCAAATATAAAGAATACATATGGCTGGGTCTGCTTAAAGTTTCACATGACCTGGGGATATTTGGAAACAAATGTATCCTAAGCTCGGAACAGTTGGGCACACAGGCCATCAATTGGTATGAGAAGGTGGCTACTAGGTAATCATCCAGTTCTACCAACCTTGGATAATATCAACATGCCTCCCTACTACAAGGATAATGTACACATCCCAGTGTATAAATTCAGAAAACTGCATCTAGATTTATGTTAGGTTAAGAGTAGTTAGTTTAGATTAGCTTTGGTTAGGAATATTATTGCAATGTAGATCTAAAATAAAGTGATATAAAAAAGTAGAGTTTATAACAGCCATTTAAAACAATACACCTTGCTATACAACTTCTAGAAGGCGAATCTAAAGCAGTAAAGAAAGTAAAGGTCCTAGGTAGTGGCTTCATTATTTGTGTTCACTAAACAAAATAAAACAAATGAAACAAATAGCCTAAACTATTGTTAATGCATTTTAGTGATGATAACACCACTTAGATATTATATTCTGAAATTGAAAAATGACACCTGGACACGGGAATCGAACCCGGGACCTTAGGCTTAGTACTCCAAAGCTCTTACCACTGAGCTATCCAGGATTCGTCCCGTGCCCATGGTCATTATCACTCATATGTTTAAGGCAGAGTCTAAGATGGACGTGCGGAAGTCGTCAGCTTATAAACATGTGATTATATAAGATCACAGCCATCAGACACCGTGTCCAGGTGTCATTTTTCAATTTTCAGAATATGATATCTAAGTGGTGTTATCCTCACTAAAACGCATTAACAATTGTTTCGGCTATTTGTTTCATTAATATATGCAATCCTGTACAATTATATATATAATTGTCTAATGACTGTAAAATGTCAACTACCGAGTCGCAAATGGCTGCGTTGTCTGATGGCTGTGATCTTATATAATCACATGTTTATAAGCTGACGACTTCCACGTCCATCTTAGACTCTGCCTTAAACTATGAGTGAAGAATGACCATAGGACGGGACGAACCCTGGATAGCTCAGTGGTAAGAGCATTGGCGTACTAAGTCTAAGGTCCCGGGTTCGATTCCCATGTCCAGGTGTCATTTTTCAATTTTCAGAATAAAACAAAACAAAGCTTAACAAAACATCCATCTTTCTTGAGTCACTATCTCAAATAAAAAAACACGAAAGAAATATACAAAGACCCGAAATCGATCAAAACAGATTAAGGTTTCTTCCTCTTTCCATCCTAAGGAATGAGGTGACGCCCAATAGGTGTTTTTGACTTAAATTTATCAATCACACCATCGTATTTAGCTTATGAAACAAATTATTGTTTATTTGTACCACTTCATGATTGAGTTTAGGCGTTGTTGAATTATTGAATTTCTTAATCTAACTATCTGAAAAAACAAAAACTTTGGCTACATTAATTTCTGCAACCCTATAAACATTCCATTTAACTCAATCCAGCGTTTAGTGCTTAAATTTTGATTCACACGTTAAATGAAAATTGAGAACAGATTCTGCTTAGGACAGCGATTCACACGTTAGCAGACATGCAAGATAACCCATCACGCTTTGCAACGCAAGTTAAAAACAGCTGTTTATAAACTAATTCTCTTTTATAATTAGTAAACAGATCTTTTAAATTATTGACACTATGTATGTTTTCAAATTATTGTGCTGTGTCGTGAAACCAATTAACAAAAAGTGAAAATGACACACGGACATACACGCTTTCCATTTAACGAATTATTTCAAATCATCTGACAAAAGTGGACGCAACTGTCCTCTTATGTCTCACTATATAGGAGCATGCACACTGATTGATAAGTTTTTGTTTTTTTAATTTGACTAAGTCTCCCAATCAGATGTCGTTCATAACCGATTCACTTGAAACAACTTAAAGTCTCGCTGGATAGATCACACAGATCATGTTAAAATCCTATGTCCTGGTGAATCCACAATAATACATTCACTCTTTCACTCTGTTTTTTTTATACCAAGGTCTAAAACCTTAACGCAGTCGGTAGAATGTCAACCTTTTAAACTAAGGGTCTCGAAATCGATTCTCAACAAGTCCGAAAAATTTATCATTAGCTAGATGTGGCACTTTTATACTGATGAACGAAGCCCGGCGGCTTGGTCAGAGAGTGTACGTTAAATGCCTCAATAATAATAAACCTATAAAAGCATTCTATAGAATCAAACCAACCTCGGTGGCGTAGTTTGTGTAGGCTAGATCCAGATTGCCGAGGACAGGGAGATCAAGGTTCAAATCTCGGTTGGGTGAACTGGGGGTGGTTTTCCCTAAATGGTTTTCCACTCTCCCTCCCTGAAAATGAGGGTTCACTTCCTCTAAATTCAACCTTCACAATTCCTAATCCACTAGTACAATTAGTACTTAAGCGTATACACCCGAACGGCTAGTAAAACGTGGTGCTAAATAAATATACAATCACGCTATTAGTCACACGCATTTTTTCCTCCCTCATTATTCATTTTCGCTGTCATTGACATATTTCTAGACCAGCCATTGCTTATTATTATTTTAATAGTATAACCGAAATTAGCTAGAAAAACATAATTTTAAAGAAAATGGTCTTACATAGTTTAAATTGGAGCGGTGGGGGTGGAGAGGAATTGAATATAAGAGGGTTTGGGGTCAAGGTCATTGTTTTATAAGGTCCATTAGCTACTAAATAAAGGGGAAAATACTAAACGGAAAGGTAAAGCTCTCTGAACTTAAGAAACTCGAAGGTTAGTGTCCTCTAGAACCCTTTACTTCAACACCTGTTCTGGTTTGCCTACTAAGCTGTTGTACACATGCGTGACATTCTCTCCATATGTGTCTCATGACCTCAGCCAGCGAAGATGGACTATCCTTATTATGTTTGGGGGGGATGCATAAAAACCAAATATCTCCCCAGTACTTTGTTCTCAAAAGATTTCAATTTATTTTAGTCGTATAGAGTAAGAGACGACGCTTCACATTTAAATATAGATATATAGCATTTTAGAAAACATTTTAAACAAGTTGAAAGTAAGGAGTGGATTTGAATTAGAATTTAAGACTTAGTTGTATTGAATAAGAATATATAGAAAAATTGATTACTAAATTTGTTAAGTTAATTGATAGAATACATTGAAATATGTTAATACCATAAGTTAAACCTAATTATACATTTTTATCTGCAATTTCAATTTATTACTTCAATTAACTTAACCAATTTATTAATCAATTATTTATATATATTTTTATTCAATATAACTAAGTCTTAAATTCTAATAAATATACATATCAAAGAGTGTTTTCAGTGGCGAAATATTATAAAGATTTTGCCAAAAATGTTGTGCTATTTGTACACTGTAGTTCAAACAGCATAGAAATAACTTTACCGTCTTTGTGTTAAATACTATACTATTAGTAATACCAATATAAGTTTATATAATAATACTGTAGCTAAATAATAATTTTATCATAAAATCATCTCAAACATACATTAAAATTATTTACTAATTAGTACAACATGAACTGAAGTAATAAAAATTAAGTTTTATGGTTCTCTTGTGTACAAGATACCATAAAAACTTTGCCCAATCTCTATATCTGAGAGACTCCCCTTCAAACACCGATTAAAGCCACTTAAGTATGAAATAATGGAACAGAATATAAATAGATTATAACGATATAAAATTTAAATAACTAAACCATGTAAAGTTGCTGAATATATTTCATTTTCTTAGCCTTTTCTAGATAATATTTTAAAATTAATTTCTAGTTTATTTTTATTTCGAAAACCTAGAATACAATATATCATTAACATAAATAAATTCAACTAATATAAAAAAAATATACCTTGCTTTTAATAAAATATTAGTTGTAGAAAACAATTTAACAAAAGGGTCAGATTGAAGTAGAGCGCACTATTAGCTAGAAGATGGCTATATTAAAACAACAGCATTGAAAATTCAGCTAGTATTCACTAATTAATTCTGGTTTGGTAACACCATTGTGGTATTAATTATCTCGCACGAACACAATGACCCCAGGAGAATAGCAATGAGTGTCCGGTGTTCACATCTCGTCTATATGCACACACACTCAAATTGAGACTGGCTTGGTACAATAGGGTTTAGGCTGGTTTGCATGCTTGGAGCCTCCTCTAGCATTATTACGAAGGAGACCAATATAGATTCAACAGCTTACCTAATTTATGGTCTTACTACCCATTAATACTAACATAAACTCTTTATTTTACCTAGAACATCGTCTTACTACCCATTACTACTAACATGAACTATTTATTTTACCTAGAACCTCGTCTTACTACCCATTACTACTAACACGGATTCGTTAGCTTACCTGGAAAGTGAGAGCCAGATTTTATAAAAAAATCTTATCTTCGTCTTTTGCTTCAAATTGGCTTTGCCACTACTTGGCATCGCATTTAAAAGTGCCCTTAATTTCAGTACTTGTGTGGTTTTTACTTTGACGTTAAATTAATTTAAGCAAACCTTAAAATAGAACTGATAATGCCCTAGAGCTTTAGTAAGCAGCCCTTACTCCGTGGAACATAGAAGAGGTTCAGCTTAATTGAATTTGTCTGAATAAAATAAACAAACAGAGGGCGAGAGAACCAACTTGCTAAGGATGATAGGGTGCGGGATGGAAGTGATATTATCGTCGACGATGTATTATTGCAAGACATGCTTTGTCCCAGTTCATCGGACCGAATATTATATCATACAAGGGTGCGTGGAGTCTAATCAAATACTCCTGAAACCAAATAAAAGTTAGAATATCTTAAACAAATGGTTGAATTTTGATTTATTTATGATATTGCTTATAATATTATTATTATTATCGCCACGTCTTACTACCCGTTCGGGCTATACGAACTTCCACTAATGTGTAATCGTAGGGTGATTGTGAGATGAAATCGGGGACCTACAGTTTAACGTGGGATCCGAACCACGGCGGAGGACTGGCATTCCCCACATTCACAAGTTATGATTAATTCATGCCTTGTCAGAGGTGAATGAAGGGTTTGGTAGTCAGATAAATATGTGTCAGGACTGAGCATTGAACCCCGGACCTCCAGCACAGAAGTCCGACACCTTACACCTAGAAAGCCTGGCCCCCCAGATATTGTTTATAATTTATTACTTAAGATACTTTCATAAAATACCCCTCATAAAATGGAGAAAGTACTATGTTTTCCCTAATTTATTATATATTTTAATAATAGATGACCCGCTTTAGTGGACACATGACCTAAGAAGCTAATTTAGCAGTAGACTAGACTGCCAATGATGGGAAGATCGTGCTTCGATCCTGGTCGGGTGTACTAAGTATTTTCTTAAATTGTTTTCCACACTCTCTCTCTCTCTCTTTTTCACCACGCAAATGCAGGTACACTTCCTCTAAATTCATTCTTCCTCATCTATAATCTACTAGCGTATTTAGTACATAAGCGTATAGCTACCAAATAAATTATAATATATGCATTATAATTCAACAATTTGTACTCAAACGGATATTAGGTATTATGAAAATTGAAAAATGACATCTAGACATGGGAACTGAACCGGGGACCTTTGTCTTAGTACTAAGCTAAAGGTCCCGGGTTCAATTCCCATGTCCAAGTGTTATTTTTCAATTTTAAGAATATGATATATAGATGGAAAATAGCTTCGGCTATTTGATTCTTAAATATCAGGTAGTTAAAAATACGATTGCCTTAAAATAGTATTTTAATTATAATATTTAAATGTAAGTGGCCCAGGAAAGTCTCCAGATTTGAACCCAAGAGAACATGTATGGGATTTATTAAAGTAATTTTTTAAGGAAAAAATCACTAATAAGATACAAAAAAGTAGAAATAATAATACGGCATTGTAGCCACAACCAACATATAGTATGATTTTGATAGGAAGAACATCAGAAGCTAGTTAATAAAGTTACAACAACTTTAATATATTCATATATCAAGGCATGATATCTGTATCTGTCACGTTTGATTGATTTTATCAATATCTATTAGTAATATAGTAAAATGCTATCAATGTTGGCCACAGGGAAATATCTTTGAATTTTCTCCACTGTTCTTCCAACCAAAATCAGGCTATAGTTTAGCCAATATGGTTATTAAACGCATTAAAAGTATGCCTCGCAGAGTTCATTTGATTTATAAATCAAAGAAATGACCAAAAAATTTAATATTGAAATAATAAAATTGCAATAGTATTTTATGGCAACAATATTTTTAATTAATATTTGTTTAATGAAAAATATGTTGATTTATAATGCATATGTTATTAATATATATATATATAGAGAGAGAGAGTGGAAATGTAGTATTTTTCCCATTTTCTGAGAAGTGGGTTAATAAATTGACCAGGGACTGTTTTTGTAGCAAAAATTTACGATTTAGCCAAAAATTAATAAATCATTATTGTACGTTATGTATTACTACAATGTTTTTCCATGTACTTCAACCTATAATGATTTATTTTAACAATTATGTATATTTTGGCTGTCGATACTTTTAATAGCGACGCTTCGTAACCGTCTAAGCCAAAACCATTTTTCAAAGCGATATCCAAGTGTTATAAGCCTTACACACCCTAATTAATATTTATGGACGAATACAAAAGCTTGTACTATGTACATAACCAGTGAAACTTGGAAGATCTAAATTATCTTTAGGTTACGGCTGTAGCTATATCAAGTATTTCATTAGTAAATAGAAAAATGACACCTCGACATGGACATGAGACTTGGGCTTTATTCCCATGTCCACATGTGTCATTTTTCAATTTATGTATATATTATTTAGGTTGTAATTTACCAGATAAGGAATATCATTAATGTTACAAATTACATATGAATACGGGTAGTGCCGAGATTGGTCGTCTAGTATGGAGAAAGAAATAAGTACGTGAGTGCGAGGCCGTAGCCGGGGGGGGGGGCGCTTAAGGGTTTGAACCCCCCGCAAATTTTATGAACAAACTATATATGGCTTTATTTAGGTTCAAAAAATATCAAAATTAAGATACAAATATAAATTAGGGGGCTGTGTTACCATAAATAGCACTTCAGAGAGCGTCTAGAACTGTTTATCATTTAGAATGGTTTCTAGCTTCCAGCAATTGGGGCATGTGTCCACCAAACCCCCCATGAAATAATTGGCTCGTTACGGCCTTGCGTAAGTGAAACTTAGTCCATTTTAATTACATTATTGTCACTAAACAAAACCTATATTGTGACAAAGAGATCTTAAGTACATAAAGACATAGATCTTGAATCCATGGCAGTTTCATATAATGTAGGCAATGCAAAGAGCCTCTAAATGAGGTGGCGATTCCCTCGACCGGGGTCCGAAATTATAGCTCAGTCTGTAGCGCGTTAATATAAGGAGCAACGTGTCTCTTAGTTCGATACCTGGAATGGCGCAAAAATAAATTGGGGCCTACCTGTTATGTTATGGATGGGTGGAGAACTTGGTGATGTATTGGTTCTAGAGTTGAGCTATTTTGTAAGCCGGGTAGTTATACAATCAGTTGGTTCGGAAAGTGCACGCTAATATCTATTTATCTATATATACATTTCTTGTTCAAGTCTTTCTACCCTTCTGGTTTATCCAAATTCAAATAAATTAATGAGATAAGTCAAGGAGGAATAAAGAATTTAGAGGGAATTCACCCGTATTTACATGGAGTAAGAGTGGGGATTCTTCTAGGAAGAAACATTCTACTGGGACTCCAACCACGACTTTCTCATAGCCAGAAAACCAGATTATATAGGTGTTAACATCAAGGATTGTGATATCACCAGCGGTGATTACAAATTACTATACAGAAAGTTCGAATGGGTATTTTATTTTGGGTTCACTTATATTTGTTGGTTGTGTGTAGTTATCTATCAGATGAAGTACGAAATGTTTGCTGTATTCATTATAATTTATAAGGACTATAAGTATTTATCACACTACCAGCCCCGTGGTAAAGTGATAAGTGCAGCTGTCTATTATATTAGGGGTCCCAGGTTAGATTCCCGGTTGGTACCTTGGGTATTTTCCCCGAGAGGGAAACCACCCTAATGGTCACCAGGATTTGGTTAATTTAGGCTTAAGTTAGGTTTAAGTGTTTCCACTGGTTCCACACCCTCATACTCACTATCACCAGCACCACATCTCATCACAACATGGAAAGAGGTTCCATGAAAAGGATGTACGATTAGTACATTTGGGCGTCCCCTGGACAATGGTACATTAGTACTGACCAATCTTTCCCCCACTGGGTTACGAGCTATGTAGTCCATACCCGCAAAATATTTACATATATAGTCTGTTGATTAAAGTTAGAGTGATACAGGGGCGGATTTAAAGTGAGGTACGGAGGGAGTACGCCTCCCTCCCCCCAAACCCAATAATTATTTTAAAGTTAGTATTACAATAATAACTAAAAAAAGTTAAACCAATTAAATCTAAATTATAGTCAGTACTATTAGTAGGCTTACTGTCGCGTAATGTATCATCATCCAGCTGCTTCACGTGTCAATCACTGATTACATTTTTAACACATCATTTAACTAACCAAAAATAAACTTGCTTCAGTGGCTGCATGAAGTAAGGCGTCACTCTCGTGTTGAACTATACTGGCGATTATAGGTGAATCGGGGTTTGATTCCCGGTCGGATGTACTTAGAGTGGGTTTTCAAAAATGATTTTCCATTCTCCGTCCACACAAATGTGGGTATAATTTCTCTAAGTTCAACCATTCTCATGCTTAACTCATTAGCATAATTAGTACATATGCGTCTAGCTTGAAAATATATTAAATAGTGGTGATAAAGAAATAAAATATAACATAAATCATAACTAAAAATGTATCTTTATACATTTTCCCCCAAATATTCTAATATTAATAATTAGTATTTCCTTTTTCTTAGTAATAATTGAGCATTAATTAAATTATTTGCTGATAATTTATATAAACCTGCAGAGATCCGTACAGTTTGTAAATACACGGAGAAATATAGCAGAGCTCTCTCACCTCCATCCCCTCTCTCCCACCGAAAACCATGGATCTGTCCGCGGAGTGATATAAATAAGGCATTCCAATTTGTTCCGTCAGAACCTAGTATTAGATTTGCAAACTACATATCCATAGTAATATTATTTCAATTTTGTTTTAAACCTCAAACCGAGGTATAATTTTAGAATGTACAGTACTTATCTTCACCTACAGTCACGTAACTAGAGTGAGGCAGGCGGGGGCAAGTGCCCTAGGTGCTAAATTTATTATAATTAATAGAAGTATCAATTTTTTTAAATAATGATAATGTATTTTATTTTTATGATCTTATAACAAATTTTAAAACGAGTAACCAGTTTGAGCACCAATATAAGAACCCAATCAAAATTTAAAGGACAGTAATCAATTGGCACCGTCTCTTTTATTTTCCCTGGGCTTCATTAACTCTAGTTACCCCTCCGTCCTTACATCAGTCTATATGGAATGAGTTTTGATAATATTGTAAGACATATTTGAAATGTGTCCTAAAAATGTGTTTCCTAAGAATTCCGTTAGTGTCATTTTCTCTCATTTTTAGAAATTGTTGGAAAGTATGTCTTGATTAAACTTAGTTCGTAAATTTGATAACTTAGTTGCTAAAGCAGCTATGTGCTAGCTAAGCCAAGAGCCAAAGACTCAAAACACCTTTAAAGTCACGTTTTTCAAATAAATTACATATTGTTCTATTTATTTTTGTATATATTTACGTATGGTTTACCTCTCTTTACACATATGTATGTATATATACTGTACATATTTCCACCTATCAATTTAAACTATAACAAATCAATTTAAAGTTTAATACCAGAAAGCTTAGCTCGAGTGACTGCAAAGAAATGGTGACCACTTGATTGTAGGTAGAGTTTAATTTAAAAGTAATACTCGTACTTGTGAGAAGTAGGCCCACTCCAATATGTTCGAAACCATTTGATTGGATAAAATTGATTGGTTGAAACTAAGTAGCAAAGTCCAATTGATTGCGAACATTCCCACGTCTCACTGATTGAATAATGGAAGGACAAGAACGGCATATTTGTATAGCACGCGCGCGTACCAAGTAGAGAGAAAGTTTTGATTGTTCTGGTCTTCAGATTCTTAATGAGGTGTGTTTATAAGATCCTGATTCAAGCAAAATGTTCAGGTTAACAGGAATAATACGACAATCCTCAAGTGGAATTAGGTAAAATTTCACAATAAACAAAATAGACGGAAGAATGGTTTTGAAATTTTTACTGACATTAGAGGTCGGGTTTGGATGTCATGTATGTGCTTGTTTAAAAATTGGGTAAGTTTTGGTGTGCTTATATAAGATGCACTATCAGCTTGTGTCTACAGATTAGATGATCATAGTGTAAGCACAGAGAGCTAGAGTCAGTAAAACGCATAGCCTTACTGAATTATATATTCGGAGTTCTCACTACCTAATGTAGCTCGGTCCTTCCTGGATCTTGGTTGTAGATTAATAGCCTGATAAAGACATACTTCTCAAGTATTCTATAAGTATTCTATGTGGGAAATATTGTTGCGCCAAAATATATACACTTAATTTTAATACATGAGCTGCGATTAATTAAACAACTGTGCATTACTATATTTCCTTTATTAATAATAATTATTATTATTAGCACCGCGTCTTACTAACCGTTCGGCTTATACGCACTTACACTAATGTGTAATGGTAGGGTGATTGTGAGATGAAATGGAGGACCTACAGTTTAACGTTACCTACAGTTTAACGTGGGATCCGAACCACGGTGGAGGCCTGGCATTCCTCACATTCACAAGTTGTGATTAATACACGTCTTCTCAGAGGTGAAGGAAGGGTTTGGCAATCAGATAAATCTGTGATGGGACCAAGGATTGAAACCTGGACCCCCAACTCAGAAGTCGGACACCTTACCCCTAGACCGCCAGGTCACCCAATTTTTATTAATTTTCAAAGTAGTGATAATGTTTATATTTATTTAAGGTAATTTCTAGCTATAAGGCTACTTACTGCACTTAACCTGAAAGGTAGAAAGCTTACCTTGCGTTATTCAGCTAAAGTATAGATTATAAATATATAGAGTCATAGTGTAGTACGTCGAGGTAAAACTGCTTCCTTTCTGGGTAGATCGAGTGTAAAATATATATTATAGCTGTCATACAGGTTGATTCGAACCTCTCTGTACAAACTTTAATGAGATAAGAAACAAAAAAACAAACCTATTTTGTTAATGAATGTTTGTCAACAGATATCACGCTTAGGTGCAAGAGGGTGCTGTTGGTAGATCACTGAAAGGCAGAAAGTGTGAACCTCTGTGCACAATCGATAGAAATAAATACCAATACCTCAATAAGAAAAATCAGATAAGCACACTATCATTACAGTGAATCTCTGCGGTTACAACTCATCTGTTAGCAAAGAGTTTAATTTTCACAGAAGAATCTTTTATAAAATAAAAACACATATATTTTGCTGTCAAATGAATAATATTTTACTATATTATTATATTTATTTTAATCTTATTGATAATATAGAATGGGGCAGAAACAGTTAGGTCATTAATAACATGAAAATTAACACTTTAATTGAAGAGTAAATATTCACTAGCAAAATTGCGTGTAACCCGAACGGGTAGTAAGACACGGTGCAATAATAATAATAATAATACTAGCTAAATAAAATCCAACTTCATACTACACGTTTTGAAGATAATGTCAGTCAGGCGCGCTCTAATGGACGTCAGACCAACCTCAGCACGTTGTCCATCACTTTCCTCAGCATAGATCCTCTAGTTGTTTCCGTCCCAATCTCTATGTACCAAAAGTAAAAGCTGTATATTATATGGCTTTACGTATAAATACGGGAACGTAGATCCTTGGTAATTTTTTTAACTGTCAGGTAAGGCCCTTCCTGTACATATTTGATCCCGTCTATCTCAGGATGACGTATGAAGTTACAGTGCAGTATTTCTCATGGCAAGAGCTGTGAGATAGGTCGCTGTTACGTTGAGAGATCACCAGGAGGCGCTCCATAGGGATAGAGTGGTCCAGTGCTCCTCAAAGAGCCGGCTATTCATCGTAGCTACGCCGCCATTTTATGGACGATGTGATCACACCGGAGCAGTGGGAAGAGGACAATTCACAAGTTCGCACCTCCATTGAGGGAATTGGACGTGGTACTTAACTCTGGTATTCAGCAACTTCTCACCCATGGTTCAGCAAATCTTCAGTAACAAGTCTAGACTTAGTACGACTTAGTCATAGAAAATAGTTAAGTGATCCTTCGTACCTTATGTGCAGTAACTAATTCCTCGGGTTAGTTATAATTGTAAATGCCATTCTCATACTAGAGAAATACTGGTTCAATACCGTGAAAATAACTTTCTTCATTCTTTTATTTTGAAAAATTTAAATTACTGAAAGTCAACATTTTTAATATAACGTACTAAAATACATACTCTAATATATTATTTGTTTCAGTTAGCCTACTTAACATATTTAGATACTTGCATCTATGGCCACATAGTTTAAGGCGCTACTCTCACAGTATACTAGAGTGCCAATGATGGGGAGTTCGAATCTCGGCCTGGTGTACTGAGGGTGGTATAAAAAAATATATTTCACTCTGCCTCTACGTAAATTTCAGTTACACTTCCTCTGAATATAACCTTTCTAATCCCTAAAGCTATTAGGTTAATCAGTACATAAGCGTGTAATCTGAACGAGTAGTAAGAGGCGGTGATAAAAAAAATATTCACATATTTAAAGAGTTTGCCTGGCGGACCGTCAACTCGCACAGCATGAGTGGTACGCGAGTCGCTTGTAAACAGGGGAAACCGCAACACGAACAATGCAAATGGCAGACGAGGAGAGGAGGGGTCAGTAGGTGGGTCCCCAATAAACATGATCAACAATAGATGTGGACAAAACGCATCTATAAAAGTTTCAGTGGCTCAACAACAGAATTTTATTTTCCAGGTGACGCAAACTATGAAATACGTGAAGCGACTGTTGAAATACCACCAGGATGGTATGAATAACATAATTCTCTCTCTCTTTTAGCGTCACCTCTTACTACCCGTTCGTGTTGTACTTTATTTTCTCTATTGAAATGTTTGTGTGAATGAGAGCGTAAATCATCATTAATATATTATATACTAAGTCTTTTTATGAAATTTCAATTTCACACGTAATTATTAATATATTATTTTTATATTCACTTATGGATTTGATGCCTTTATGAAACCAGAATAATTTACAGTCCAATTTTGACATAAACCGATTAGAAACAAGTACAAACACTTTTTTGTTATTTTATACAGAGTGGGGTCGAAACAGTAATTAACTTGTAAATTAACACTTTAGTATAAAAGTGAATATTTACTAGCTAAATGGCAAGCTACATAATACACTTTTTCACTTTTTGAAGATAATGTCACTTAGGTGAGCTCCACCGGGCGTCAGACAAACCTCAACACGTTGTCCATAACTTTCCTCAAAATGGATCGTCTAATTGTTTCTTCCTGAATTCGATAGTACCAATTCTAATTCAAATAGCTACATAATTAGTTAAGTCGACGTTAATTAATTTGTCGTTGATTGGCTCTCACACAGTTGTATCAGCGTTAAATTTTGTTAAAAGTTTCACTTTTGAATAGGAGTGTTAAAAGATCACCTTTTAAGTGGAAAATGAAGTTGAAGTTACGCTTGAAGCATATGAAGCAAAGTCGAAACTAATTCAAAGTTAAAGTTTTGTTTGTTGTCACAAAACAGTAGTTTTGAATATTTTAACTAATCATTAAGTTTGTTTGTATAGAGAAATATAAAGAGGAAACCACACTACGTTCTTTATGGCTGACTATTAATCACGACTTGTGAATGTGGGGAATTCCAGGCCTCCACCGTGGTTCGGATTCCACATTAAACTGTAGATACTCCATTTAATCTCACAATCACCCTACCATTACACATTAGCGTAAGTGTGTACAACCCGAACGGGTAGTGAGACGAGGTGCTAATAATAATAATAATAATAATAATAATAATAATAATAATAATAATATTAATAATAATAATAGTTTATTGCTTACATATTTGAATTTATTAATGATAACGTTAGATGTAATTTAGTCACAAGTCTGTGGTAAAATATCATTTGGTATTTTTTCTAGAAAGTATTTCGTGCTTAAATATTATGTCACGATTATTTTATGAGCTATTTAAAATATGTTAATAATTTATTGAAGTTTTCTTGCCCCTTCAAAATAATTCGAGGACGCGAAAGTAGTTGCAGGTGTTGAGGCCTGATTAGAGGAGATTTGACCCTTTATCTTGACTTTCCAAATCGTTGAATGCCTCTACTTAAAAATAAAAATAATAATTTATAATTTCTTCTTTGACAGCACTCGACAGCGTATTCACCCTTATATTTCTAAATCATTCTCACTCTGAATTGAAAGAAAGGGATTTTATTTTAACAAATATATTGTTAGATTCAATTATTTAGTTACTATTGTCGAAATTTTACTCAAAGCGATATTAGAAAGTAGAGAGTGGTAAGTTTATAAGTCCTTATTACTTTATTAATATTTTATAAAGTCAAGGGATTTATGATGTTTTAAACATGTATCAAGATTAATAGAGAGAAAACATTGTTATGGAACAATAAACATTATAATGTTTTATTAGTAATTTTATTTAGTCAACAATTAAAGGAAAAAGTAACACCCTAAACCTTAGGGTCGAACTATTATTTTCCTATCACTCCAACTAACTACCTGTTCAGGCTATACGCATATATAATAATTACTATGACAGGGTAGGGATAAGGAAAAAACATTTTAGAGGTAATTTACTCGCATTTGTGTGCAAATACAGTGGGAAAAGATTTAGGTAAAACTACTCTCAGTAGACCAGACTAGAATCCAAACCTCAATGGACCCGTTTGAATTATATAAAGTTATTATCTTTACCGCTTTCTTAAAATTGGATTTAAAGTTAAAACATCTTCTATTATAACTCCTCGGATTTATATTTGATATTTTTTCTTGGTGATCAAGTCAGACCGAAAACAAATTAATAATATTTTCAATGTTACATTATATCCATAAAGAATAACAGTTTTACCTCGGTTTAAGACGTCAGTCTCGCAATAGATGTCAAAACTTAAAAAAAACCCACACACTTATAGTTACAAAATTGATTGCTTAGAATTATTAAAACAAATCACTTGAGATGAGCTACTAAACGAAAAAGCCTTTTAGGTGCCTCCATCTTGAAACGGATACTCAGATTGAAAAACTATGTACAGTACCAAGGTTATTTGGCCAAGATTCGCTAAAATGGCTCCACGCATTCAACAGTAATCGCGGAACAAGCATCCGTACAGACAGATGAAATGCCAAATGGTAAAGTTGAAACATGATATCCCTACGCCCGGTCAATTAGGACCAAACATGCCTATAGCTGCTGTGTCATTATTACCCAGGAACTTTTGTTTTAGGTCAGGACTCCAAGCCAAGCGGGTTCTCCATCCTCCAATCTTCATGAAAATGAGGGTAGATCTTAATTATTAATGTCTACCTTTCACATTCTCACCTTGCCTAAAAATAGCTTAAAATAACGTAAACTTAGACATTATATTACCTTAAATTTCAGACTAACAAACCTATAAAACGTACATTTTTACAACAAGGGAATCAAGAGTTTAAGTATGTACCTATGAGCATGACGAAAAAGAAAAGATGGCTTGCCATAAAAATCCAGGCGTTGTTGATAGCATTCGACTAAAATTCGTTGACTGGGATTTGAACTCACACCCTTACGAAAGTGGTTACTAATGTGATTAAATCTAAAGCTTTGCTCGAGCTATTCCACAACAAAAACACTGCAGTGCTCTGTTTCTAAGAACATAGCTCCAACAAGAAATGATTATAAAAATAAATAAATGGATGGGTAAACAAGAGCAGGGAAATATAGCAAGATCAATATGAAAGAGGAAATGGGAGAGCAAATAAAAATGTTATTTAAAGCATCCAATCCCTTCTTTTACAAACATGTGCCAGCACAAATTGAGCTCTGTTCTTCCGAGTCTCGTAAAACCCATCTAGACATCAAAGTGCACCAAGTCCGGCTTTTTTTTTGACCCGTTTTATGGACCGGGTATCTTGTCTACATCTGTTTTATAGACAGGATATTCTGCCTACATCTGTTTTATGGGCCGGGTATCTTATCTAATTTTTTTTATGAACAGTATATATTGTCTACATCTGTTTTATGGATAGGATATCTTATCTACATCTGTTTTATGAACAGTATATCTTGTCTACATCTGTTTTATGGACAGGATATCTTGTCTACATCTGTTTTATGGACAGGATATCTTGTCTACATCTGTTTTATAGACAGGATATCTTGTCTACATCTGTTTTATGGACAGTATATCTTGTCTACATCTGTTTTATGGATAGGATATCTTATCTACATCTGTTTTATGAACAGTATATCTTGTCTACATCTGTTTTATGGACATGAAATCCTGTCTACATCTGTTTTATGGACAGGATATCTTGTCTACATCTGTTTTAGGCGAACTATTTCAGTCATTTTATAAGTATAAATGTTTTGACACCAGCTGGCAGATAATTACATATTTTTATTTTTATTCCCGCGCGTTCTAACAATGATCCCGTGGGCAGGCGCTGGTCTCGTCTTATTTTTTTTTCTGATAATGAGGAGGCCGGGGATCAATTCCCGGTGGGATATACTGAGTCATTATTTTATATTTTGTATACCGCTTTTCCCACACGTTAGTGCGAGAACGTCTAATTTAAATGTATCCCTCTTACTTAAACTTACCAAATTAGTGTTTATACACGGATATCCTGGTTGGGTAGTAACGCGTAGAGTTTTGGTACTATAACCAATTAAAATTACCGAATACAATATACATTCCATTTATCTCGGATGATGACATTCTTACCTTGATCAATTACAATATGACCCTATCTTATAAGCTGCACCATAGTGTAGCCCGTCAAGGTATGGTCTCTAACGTTGAGGGTAGTGGCGTGCACATAATTTTAGTAGTATCCCCTAAAGGTACCCCTCCCCCCCATTTCCTCAGTGTCTCATCCCCCATCAGGGATATACTTATTTAATGACTAACTAATATAATAGGGATGAGGAAAAGTATTATGAATTGTACCATAATTTTTTGCAGACCATAGTAAAAATGGGAAACCATCGAAAAAGACCCCTCAATCCACACAGATGGGTCTCGAGCTCAGACACC
>CABFOW010000858.1:183896-197603 GCA_902141385.1 Timema californicum | reverse complement strand
TATATATATATATATATATTACTAGTTAAAAACCAATATAGAGCTATAATTTTGTACAATTTTCACACCTATGAGATTTTTAACTATACACTATATTAAAGTTGAGATACATTTATCGAAATATTAAATTAAAATAAAAGAGCAATACACACAACCAATATTATTCGTCACAATACTTTCTTGCATAGTATAATTTCAAGTACTTTAGGTGTAATAATCAAGGACTGAAACAATTTCTATGAATTAGTATAGTTATTTTTTAAGAACCACGTCTTACTGCCTGTTCAGGTTATACGCATGGTCGATAGTAAATTTAAATCTTATATAAAATACTGTTTTGTAAGAAAACTATAATTTTTAAACCCTAAATATTTGTTGAAGCAATAAGTGCATTTTTAAATACATTGCTTACTCTAAAACATGTTGGTTTCTGTTACGTCCAATGTATTTGGATAGCTATATTCCATTCACTGTAGGAATTGACTTCTGAAAGTCCTTTATCCCTACCATAAATCTACTATATAGTAGGATATTGGTAGGAAAAAAGACCTTTCAGAGAGTAATTCCTACCGTGAATGGAATATACTACTCAACCGGTAAAGTTAATGGGAAAATCGTTGTATTGGGCATCTTATGATTGTATTCTTCGCCTTTAATTGCTACCAATTATGATTACATAACAGCCTGTCAATAGATAACTGCTCTGCACACCATTTATACTGTCTAACTCCACAGATTAATGCTCTCTTTTTAAATTGCACAGCACTCTTCTATAATCAATGTTGATACGATACTCGCTGCATCAAAAATAATAAACCTACATTTATGTAGCCAACACACATCTTAAGAAACTTAAATGATATGCTAATGTGGATATCATCAATATATTAAATTAAAAGATACATTGATTAATTTTTTTAAAACTGTGAATCAATTGCTAGCCTATTACAATACTAATACAAATTCCGATAAGTCTGTATTTAAAAATCAGCTAAGTCTTCATAATAAACGTTTTATTTCTTTTTTGCATAACTTAACTGTAAGCATCGCCGTAATGGTATACATGTAAAGGAATTGTGTGTGAAAAAAAACCACCCAGTTTAAAGTCGTTACACGAAATTTAAAAATCCATTAACATTTGTTTCTTGTAAGAATGCTTTGAAACATTCTATGTATTGCTGAGGAACGATAAGAAACTTTACGGACCAATGCTTGTCTCGCTCCAGATTGAAATTTTTGTTAAAAAAAACAACAGCTTACTACTCGATTCTCGCAAGGTATTTTTTTCGATAGTAACAAATCCAAGAGTTAATCAGGAGCAAAAAAGACTAAACTACTTCCTGGGGGACCATATTAAACCTGTTTTTAACATATTTACCCCCTCTTTCTTTCACCTATGCCAGCGCATCATGTGCTAAATGGGAGCAACGTGTACCGCATGGAGGCTGACGTTAATACTCAATACCCTGTAACTGATCACGATACTGACAGGAAATTCCATCAGGAACTCAGATCACAGCACGACTTTATGTAGCCACGTCCGCATATTCGCGTCGTATTCCTACGCATCTGTTCAAATGCTTAGTGAGCATGTGGGGCCGACTAACATATGTTTTAACACATGGATCAATGATGTATTACGCACCTTTAACATGAATAATTTTCCTAAGATAGCTTAAGAATTTGGATTGGTACTATTTTTTTTAATAATCTGTATTTTACAGATTATAATAAGTAGATACAAATACATTACAACTACATTGATAATTTACTATATAAGTACTTTAGAAATATTGTCAAATCATATAGTGATAGAAAAACTTCTTACTATCTCATACTGATATAGTTAAAATGATTAAGCCAATTTTCTAAAAAAATTGTAGACCATTTTAATGATTATTCCAATAAAACTGTTTAGCCACATTCATACGAAGGTAAAAATATTTCACATGAGTTATTTACAGATTGTAGATGGATTGCACTAGAACTCATCACGCGATTTGGTTAGAACATTAATATTTAACCAAATCATTTTTTATTAGATTTTCTAGTTAATTTATTTGACTAATAAGATTTTAAGAGATTAAATATTTTTAGTATAGTTCTCAAAGTAGAGCTACCAATAAAACTTATTCAAAATTTAATCAGCATTTTTTAAGAGCATGTGATATCGTTTTGAGTAATCATTAATGGATATATAATTATATTTACACATCATCTATGATAAGTTAAATTTTAATTCAATCTAGATCGTTTTAAAATACTTTACATATAAATATGAAAAACATACTTTGAAATCTAAACAGGCTTTACACAACTTCAATTTGTAGATGTTTAAAGTTAGCCATCAAATATACGAGCTGGTTTTTTGTGAGAAATATGTGACTTTGTAGTTCCAAAGGTAGATCAATATTTTTATAGGAAAATTCTAAAATTATCTATACCCTAATACTTATTAGCAGCCTGTTATTGTATGATTCAGTTAAATGTTGTTAAAATCTCAAAACCATATGTTTAATAACTACCTTTTTTTTTCAGTATAGTTATCGAGTTATTTAACGCATGACGTACCACAAGAAGCTAGCAGCCTCTCATACCAACCATACCAGATTGTACACGTTCTTCTACGCATGGTAAAGCAAGCAACCAGGTCACGTTTTCACACCTGGACGTTAATTCGATCAACTTTTACTAACCGTTAACGTCAGTGATTTCTTTTGAGAGAAAAATCTAATGAGATATGGAAGGAAGCCAAGGAATTTCTTATATAGCACGTGGATGTTACGTTTACAAAGTAAACTCCCCGCTTTTATAAGGCGGAATAATACGTTTTTGTGTGAAACGATGCTTCCACGGATAGTATCTAAAAGTGAAGGACGTTTTGAGTATCATTAAAAAGCAATTACAACGTAAATGACTTCATCAACGATGGTTGCTCGTATTAGAGCGAGAGTATATGTGTGATAAGTGATGTAGAAGTTTACAGTTCACAGGTTTGATGATAAAAAAAAAAGACTTGATAACCAACCGCGATTGAAAATAGCGCTCATCAACAAGGTTTAATTCGTTTATTAACGGTTCGATCATTGTTAATAGCATGTCACGTCAGAGAGACAGGTAGTAGCGAGTTGAATATGCACTCTCAAAGATAGCGGACAGGATTGTCCAAAATGTGGTGTCGTGCTGGAAAATTACATATCCTACAGTGCGTGTGAAGGTTTCTATTTGACGTGTATACAGGTTTGTGGATTAATTACTCTTATGGAGTTATTGAAGTTGTAGTAAATGGAATAATAATAATTATTATTATTAGCACCGCGTCTTACTACACGTTCGGGTTATACGCACTTACAATAATGTGTAATGGTAGGGTGATTGTGAGATGAAAAGGAGGATCAACAGTTCAACGGGATCCGAACCACGGTGGAGGCCTGGCATTCCCCACATTCCCAAGCTGTGATTAATACACGTCTTGTCGGAGGTGAAGGAAGGGTTTGGCAATAAGATAAATCTGTGCATGGACCGAGGATTGAACCCCGGACCCCGAGCACAGAAGTCTGTTACCTTAACCCTAGAAAACCAGGTCACCCGAATAATTATTGTTAAAAATAAATAACATATTTGTGAGTGATATATATATATATATATATATGAGATAATTAATATATTTACACCTTTAAAAATAAATAAAAATATTTTGATACGGTATTGTTTATCCAAAATTTAAATTTTACAGTGTCAATGAGTTAAAAACTTAAATATTGATGATGACGATAGTTTTTTTTGCACCACATCTTACTAGGCATTTGGGTTGTACGCCTATACACTTATTACAATTGGTTAGGGATGAGGAAGGTTGAATTTAGAGAATGTGTACCCAACTTTGCGCGGAGAGGTAAACCATTTTAACCCCTTTCCTCAGTATACTCGACCGGGATCAAACCATGATATCCCCGCCATCAGCAGTCTAGTCTATTGTAAGTGTAACGCCTTCTTAAACCATGCAGCCACTGAAGTGGGTATGATAATAGTAATAATATAATGCATAATATTATAAAATAACATTGACTTGGGAGTTGAAACCTATGTAGTGTGATCCGCATCGGTGGTTACGTCGACTAAGTGTCAGGTTCAAATAATCTGGTTTGCTGGCGAAGGGGAGGCTGGAATTTAAATCTTGGCCAGCTGGTGATGGGTGCAATTTGTACTAAATGTTTTCCTACTCTCCCTCCATACAAGTGTGCGTGCATCTCCACTAATCTTCACGGTGAAACAAAATATTAAGTTAATACAGTCTTAAAAACGTCATTCATGATCCAATTAAATATATGTTATATTAAAATAGTAGTTTTTAATTGACAAAAGCACACATGCATAACGCTAATATTTATTTCTAATATGAAATAATATATTATAATATAAGGTACCGGTAGTTCAAAGTCTATAATGCTTTACAAACTAGAGACCTACACGTGCTAAAAAGATAAACTCTAAAATTGAGGATGTAAAGAATTACGATAAATTGGCGGTGTTCTCTAGATAATTAAAAAATAAGAAGAATATAACAGAGAGAACAAGTTCTAAATTTGAAGGAAAGAAAGAAAAGGAGGATTATGGGACCCTCCAACCCCCCCAAAACAATCCTAGCTATCTTGCTCACGCAAATGATTATAGCCCATAATCTCCATACACTGTATTATTCTCTTAATGGAAAACCACACCTAGTAGTGAAATGCTGTAATAAAGCTATAACTCGTATTTACAATTTCATTAAAAGGTAAAACAAAAGCTAAGAAAATAAAATAAAAAAAAGGGAAAGGGGGTGTTTCCAAGGCACGGGTGTTCGTATCCGAGGCATTTTTCCAAGCCATCACGTAGATATAACATGATCTGGCAACGCCTACTGGAGTGTAGCAACTATAACTTAAAATGCATGACAAGAGAGAAGTTTCACTCCGTAATGTGTGAGTCCTGATTGCCTGTTCCAAATCTCTTGGCTGCCGGGAATTACTATTTAGTATACATCAGATAAGTGTCGACTTTTTATTTGCGCACGCTAACAACTATTTAAGCTATATTTGATGGAATTAAAAGATAACGGTGGATTAATTTCATTATTACTGCAAGCAATTCTTAAAGATATGTCAGCTTTGGAATTATTTTAGACGGCGAAAGAAAAAAGTTTGATACATCAGGTAATAATGGTGTGCGGAGCTTCGAAAAGTCGAAGTTGAAGACGAAAATCAAATCTCCTTCGGCTTCAACTTCAACATCTACGATAACCTTCGAATATTCAAAAGATTTCTAAGGAAGGATAAAACTTCGATAAATTATCAAACGATTTAATTTTATCCTAATAAATATTAAATTTTTCAATATTTGATCATTTTAAACCCATTAATAAACATAATTTTAACAGTGACTAGTACTTTAACTACCACAACGTAAGCATGGATCAAAAGCAGGTAAGTAAATGTTAATATTTTATATTCACTATTTTCAACATAGTTTTGTAAAAAATAAAAATACCTAAAAAGAACTAACACCATGGTCAGTGGTATTAAGAAGGGAAAGCGCTTTATTTGTGCTATCAACGAAGCTCGCGTCCAATGTTTAGTCCTTATGTTTTCTCTCTTTGGAATTATCTGCGACAAATTTACAAGTGAATTTTGACACAGAAGTTTTCCATAGCTTCTTCGCATTTTCTTTACTATTCAAAATGGCTGATACAGAAAGTGGGAAACGAAAACAGAATTAAATGTATAATTACTATCAGATAAATGCAGATGAAAAGACATGCATATGTAAGGTTTGCAAAATAATATTATAAACCCCACGATGTGAGTAAAAATTAAAACGTTATTGATAATTTACTAAGCCTATCAGTAAGCCTGTGTGCGTTAATTATTCATAAAATCCTTAGGTAATAAGGAAATTTTCCTGGTCCCTGTTACTGACAAGATCTAGAAAAATAATTTATTTAAAAATTAAAACTAGTGTTAAGTAACAACAATAGATATCCTTGGTAGCTTCGACTTCGACTTTTCTTCACAAGTTTCAAGACTCTGCTTCAACTTCGCTTCTCATTTAAAAAGTGGCCTTCGCAAATCCATATCAGTTAACCATTGTTGAAGATATATCACAAGTTCTGTATAATCCTTTGCGTTCATTTTTTCTTTATTTTATTTGTTTGGTAAAATGGCTATGGTTAATGCCATGGTTACCTAGTTTAAATATTTAGGAACAATTTTAACTAGCAATAACGATATTAGAGTGTAAATTAGGAAAATAATACAGTTGGGAAATGTATGCTATTACTTGATCGGTAAGTTATTGACATCTTGCCTGCTGTAAAGAAAAGTAAAACTCTGAATATACTAAACAATAGTTTTAATGGTTGTTTTCTATGGGAATAAAATATGTTAGCTTACCTTTCATTATGAAAATAAATTTAAAGGTTTCGAAAACAAGGTGCTTAGGAAGATATTTGGTTCAAAAAGGGAATAAAATACTGGCAAGTAGAGGAGGTTACATAATAATGAGTTGCATACCCTGTATTCATCACAAGACAGTGTTAGGATAATCAAATCTAGCAGATTACGGTGGGAAGAACACGCAGGGCGAATGGGAGAATCTACAACCATCTTCAAAGTAATGACTGGCAAACCCAATGGGAAGAGACCATTGGGAAGACCTAGACGCAGATGGAAGGATAACATTAGAATGTACCAGAAAGAGGAATGTTGTAATGAGGTGGACTGGACAGAACTAGCTCAATATATGGTGTACTTTTGAAGGTGCGGACACTATCTTTTGAGATTCTAATACTAAAGAGTAAGTAAGTAATAAAAGAGATTAACTTTCTAATATAAATAATAAGAGTAGTTAGAAATATAATTAATAGGAAACAAACTTGTATTGGTTACGGAAGAAGTGAGCCAGGATTCTAAACCTGACATACTAATGTATGATAAATTCATTAACTTGGTTGTCCCCAATGAAATAAGCCCGCATGTCATACAGTTGTGATTATTTTAAACATTAGTATGATAGACTAACCTCTAAAGACTTAATGAATGAGAATAAATTTCACCCCTTTGTCGCAAAGTAATATTTGTTAATTAACAGGCCCAACATACTGTCACTTTTGTACTGATCACTTTTTTTTATTACTTAATTGTTTTGTGTGTTTGCTTGAAGAATCTCAAATATTTTTTAACGACCTTACAGTGGAAGTCGTCTTCCTAGGATTATAAACAAACTAATGTACTAGGTAGTAGCGTCTTGACAAATTAGATGTGTTAACACTTCAACCACCAGTTACACATTTGCTTCTCTTTTTTATGTTCTTTAGGACGTAGTGTATCTTAAAAATGCTGACAAAAACACATTCTAAAACATCTCACTGATCTCGTCGAGAGAGAATTAAAATGAATAGATCTCCCACAGCAATATAAAAGCACTCTTCCAGGGAGCTCAGTTTATCTCTTGTCTTTTTCTTCTTTGAGGAGAAGGAAGATGCTGAAGGCAACTTGTTATTATTTCTGGGAGCACAATCATTGAAGGTTATACTTATTAGTGTGTCATCTTAAATGATTATCATACACTCCCTGCGAAATAACAAATAGCTCATTGTTCGGTTGCATGGCCCTTTTGAAATTATTTACTATGATTGGTTTTTAATAATATTGCAGGCTATTACATATTAGTTGCTTAGATTATAACGAGCTTTCAATAGAGAAAATTGGTCTACTTAGTAAGGCAGTAAATTTTGTTCTTATATTTATTGACGTTGAAAATAAAAAAAATGTAGTAAATTCAGACTTTCACATGGCAAATAAAAATAAACGAGCTCTTCTTACATAACATAACATAACTGAAATAATCTAAAAGCTCTGACACAGGTAGAATTTTGATATATACAAAAAAGTACTAAGCATCTCTAAACCAAAAAATAAATTTAATTCAAGAGTTTTTTTCTTAAAACTTCATTGTTTTTAAGCACGTACCGTAAGATTACATTTCATTCAAATACATATATACCATAGTATTAAACAGAAAACCATAAAATAGTTTTATTTTACTCGCACAACATAATATTATTATTGGATTATAGCCTGGGGGATAAGATGAGGTAGGTGAAGTGTATATATCGCACAAAAATTAATCTGGAAAGTAAATGGAAAATCAAGAGTTGGTAAAAGAACCAGGAGCTGCAAGTAATTTAGGTTTACTTACTTATATTTACTTTATAGCATAAGGAACTTAAGTTCATTGCCGAACTTCAAAAAGTAAGCCACCTATCTATCTTGATCTAGTCCTATGCAGGTCTATCCAGTCAACCTATAACACCCTATTTATTTCAGGTCTATTCTAATGTTATCCTCCCATCTGCGTAAAGGTCTTCCCAAGGATCATTGGTAATAGTACCGATGAGTTTACCAGTCAATCCTCTGAACAAGGTTTTAGCTTCTTCTATTCGCACTGTATGTCCTGCCCACCGTAATCCGAGACACTTGGATAGCCTAAAATATATTTGGTTGAGTACAGGGTATGTAACTCATCATTATGTAACCCACTTTATTTACAAAAACACACTAGATTTATTTTCTTCGTGTAAGGTAAGACACCACGTTTCACACCCAGAGAGAACAACTGGTAAAACTATTGTTTTGTATATTCTTAGATTTACATTCCTTGGCAGCGGGTAAGAGTAGGGGTTAACACATGGGGGGAGGGGGCTGAAGCCCTCCCCGCCAGCTGAAGGTCCTTCCCCGGAAAATTAAGAATATTACAATAGTATTACTAGTACTATGTTTTGTCAATTAATCAACTATATTTAATATAAAACAAATAATTTTGTGCTGTAATTAAGTCTTTTCAAATTAATAGTTTTTCTGTTTATTTTAACTTTACTGTAAATTTGCATTTTAATGAAAACTGGCCCCGTGATATCGTAATATTTTTTTAAAAATGGTCAAAGTTTTTACTCTTTGTACATAAAGTTTTGAAGTGGGTACATTAATTGAAATTATTGCTTTAGAGCATTTTTGTAAACACTATTGGATCAGGAAGAAGGGAAGGGGCAGTTGATATCATATGGCCCCACCAACTGCAAGTGCTGGGTGTGAAGAAGAATGTGTAAACACAGACCTGTTAACCATGGCACTCAGTGTTAGAGGATAAGCCAATGGGGCATTGCATACTCTCTATCTTTCTTATCCCCCTACTTCAAATCAAATTTCCAAATACCACAATAAGTGAAATATATAAGGGTGAAATTATGAAAATTATTATGTAAAAAGCCCCCCTACAGCTCAAAATTCTGGGTGTACCCCTGAGCAAGAGGCTAACAAGTTTAGGCTTAAAAGTCAAAAATATGCAATCCTTAGCTCTATAAATGCATATATATTTAAAAAAAGTATGCTGGTAATTCATAATTACCCTAAAACAAAGAAAACTTTCCCAAAATGAGACCTTGAGGTGGGATGGGAAGGCCCGGGCCATGTTATTACAATTTTTATGGCGAAACATTTTTTTGCCAAAATAAATAAAATATTGTTCCAGTACAAACATTCAGTTTAGTGTTCTTCACATATTGATATCAACAGTTCCTGAATATTTGTCTTGAGCATGGTGGCATTATCTAACAAACATTTTAAATGAACAGAAAAAGTTATTAAATTCTAGAACACCCTTGACAGATGTTCAAGAAATTTTGAGGTCCCCATGTGAATAAAATTGAATTCTCTACGTTTGTAGTAACGCCATATTTATTCTTTTGGGGGGAAAAAAATGTTTGCCATAGAAACTGAAAAAACACTTTTTTTTCGCGTTTCCTTACATCCCAGCTTGGATATAAGACTGACAAAATGAATGTATAAAGTTCAGGGACATTTTACTTTTTCGAAAGTAATCTAACACGTTTTAAAAAAAATTTATTGATATTGGAAATGCATGAATCGTCTAATTGGGTATCATATTAATATGAGTAATGGGTTGGATGGTATCTAAACAAATAAAAACCCTCAGGGTGTTGGTATTTGAGGGGTAGGGAGCTAATTACTTGCACGTCCCTTTCCAGAAATAAGGGCTGATTTAATCCTCCCCCTTTCCCCTTGAGGTCCCGGACTTTCCAACATATCTTTCTTCGGAACAACCCAACCAGCCTCGGGTCAGTAGACAACGCGACCTTACCTCCCTGGCAAATGGTGCTCTCACAATCTACTAACTTGCACATTCTGTTGGAGAAAAAACAGGTGATACAGTTTCACTAATTACTTGTCACTTGGCCGGAAATTCATTACTGCACCATGTTAAGATGATTTGCCCTTTTCAACTGGCGTGGAAATGCAGAGCAATGGGAACAAACGGTAATCTTCAAGAATTTGTATTATTTTGCAATGTTCTTTTCGGAAACTGTTTGTTCAATATTTGATGCATGTTCATTAAGTTATATTTTTATATACAACCCGCCTCGGTGGCGTAGTTGGCTAACGCGCTTGTCGTGTTGAACTTGACTGCTGAGGATGGGGATATCAAGGTTCGAATCTCGATCGGGTGAACTGGGGTTGGTTTTTCCTAAATGGTTTTCCACTCTTCCTCCACGCAAATGCGGGTTCACTTCCTCTAATTCAACCTTCCCAATTCATAATCCATTAGCGTAATTAGTACTTAAAGCGTATAACCCGAACGGGTAGTAAGACGCGGTGCTAAATAATAAAAATAAAATTTTTATAAACACACCCCCACTATAATTTTAACGGTAATCGAATAACGATAAAATTTACATTTTTCAATAGAAAATTGCCGGCTTCATAACAAAAAATAAGAAAATGTAACAGTTAATAAACATCGATACATTATCTTGGAAAGGGTATTGAGAATATTAACATAAAAATTTCACTCGCTCTCGAGAAAACTTATTTACAAACGTTTGATTTTTTCCGCTAGATTTGTCTGGTAGTTAGCGCCAACTACGGTTACAGTGGTCCAGCTGTTCTTGTTGGCGCGGAAGGATACTTTGGTCGGTTGTGAAGCCACGCCACGCCTTTCACCCTCCCGCCCACAATCCCACAAAATAGGTTTTATACTTTCACTCGACAGGACCAAGGGCCTTAAGGTGACCACCTAAGTTAACGAGAAAGTACCAGCCGTAGTCAGGCCACACGACTTAAAATACTTAGTCTGTTTTTTTTATGGAACTACTACTCTTTTCGGTGTAAGCTAATACTCCCTTTTGCCCTTCACCTACAACCACTCTTTGTCATGACAATAAGAAATAAAGTTAGACCCCTTGCCTCAGTTGGTTTCTAATCTGACTACTGAGCTAAGAGTCTCGGGATCGATTCCTGCTATGGCCAAACAATTAACATTGGTGAAATTTGGTTTTCCCCTTTCAAGTAATGAAATAACAGCCGGGGGCTGGATGTTGTTAGATTTAATCTGCTGACATAATTAGTTGGTTCAAAAAGTGCACGTTAAATACAAGTGAAATGGAATAAGAAAGAGAGTAGAGAAAACTACGAAACTTATTATTTCCAGGTAAAGAGAAAATATCACTGCTAGTTCTCAAATATCTAAAAACTTTCCGTTGTGAACTTTAAAAAACTGTATTTGTAAGAGTAAGGTTAAATCTAGTACTTTCTTTTCAACAAACCTGGTTTTATAGCTCCACAAATATGGTTAAAAATTCGTTGAAAACTAGCTAATGTTCCATGATTAGAAAATATATATATATATTTTTTTTTTCATAAAACTCAAATATATGGTTGATAAGGAAAAATAGCCCAATAGGGCTCCACGCCTCCCAAGTTTCTTAAATAGATTTTCTTTCTTACTATGTCATAGTCGGATTATGCGCACACAGTAATCTCTCTGAGAAATATATAATTTGCAGTAAATCTGCATTTTCATGGGGTTGAAGTGAGAAATAATTATGTAGGCCTACATGGAAAACCTCAATACACTCAAACGTAATTCGACCCCATAGATTCCAGTTACCAGAAATCCAATACAGGACTAGACCTAGACCAGTGTTTCTCAAACCCAGGGTTGAGACCCAAATAAGGGTCGCAAATATGTTACCGAAGGTCACGGGAAGGGCTCGAGAAAAAATAAATTTATCATCACTTATGAAATATCGCTATTACAAATTCATCATGACACTCAGCAATTATGAAGGATTGCTGAGACCCGACGAAAGCAAAATGCAGTGAAAGAAAACGCATTTATTTAAGCTTCAAACAAGTTCGAGTCGGTCATGTCCGAAACTCCAAAGTTGCCAACACGGAGCCTTGCATTAACAATTTGGTTGGAAAAACTGTAGAGAAAACTCAAAACATATTTCTTTTGAGGCCAACATTGCTAACATTTTTCTTAATTACATGTGTTATTTTATAGGTATTAATAATCTCTATCAAAAGTGACAGCTGCAGATATCACGATTTTATTTACGAATATATTAAAAAAATTTTAGTAACTTTATTAATTAACTTCTACTATTCTTCCTACCATAATCATACTTTTACAATATGGGCTACCAGCGTTTTCCACTACCTACTGGTATACTCCATTCACGGTAGGAATTACTCTCCAAAAGGTCTTTTTTCCTACCAATATACTACTATATCACATATATCTGGCAGTGAAGAAGGCCTTTCAGAAAACAATTCCTACGCTGAACGGACTTTAGGTTTACCGGGTTGCTGAACAAGTCAATCTTTGTCCAACCTTTTCTCTGACACACTGTATTGAATACACTTATCTCTCTTCACAATACAGAGAGAGAGAGAGAAAATAAATAAAAGTACACGACTCAAAAATGTCTCTTTCATGAGTGCGAGAGTATTGAAAAGCCCTTTGCTAGGAATATGAGGACCACGAAGAACCAAGTCCTTGTCGTTAATTACCGATGTTGACACATCTATGGATTAAGTGGTTTATTACAGATTAATTACTGAAATAAAGTAAATTTTGTGAATATATTTACGGTTTTATATTTTCTTCAGCCAAACCAATTCAGTAGCTATATAGCAATTTAGTTTTTTACTGTGGCAAACCCCAAACAAGTGTATTCTGCTTGGGTCCAGAAAACCTGTGTGTTAGTGAACGAGGGGGAGAGTGTAAGAGTAAGCTATTAACTCTAAAGTTTAGCTCTAATTTTGTCCGATTCATAAGATGTTTAAATATATTATATTAAAATTATTTTGATTAATTCAGTTAAGTTAATTAAATAGACACTATTTTTAAATAATAATAATAATAATAGTAAATTGAAACTATACCCCATTTTCCTTACTAAAGGCCTTATCTGCATATAAGAAAACGTTAATATATCTACCATAACGTATTCATAAGTCAAGTCATGCCATCTGTAGATATCAATGTTGATATATCTTATAAATACCTATAAAATAATACCTGCTAATTATTATTATTAATAATAATACAGTAAAATATTATCAATGTTTACTACAATAAATATGTTCGTATTATATAAAACCGGGGTGAGAAACTCTGCCACAAATCGCCATATGTGGCAAATTGGCCCTACATGTGTTGCGAATTTTATTTTGTCAGATCTCACAGCAAAATAAACTCTTTCCTGACTTAAGTTTTCCTGCATATTTGAAAGCATTCCTCTTTCCGAATGCGTCCCTAACGCAAAGCTGCCAACCAATAAACCCCCCCCCCCCTCTTTCCCCC